>JADRCD010155574.1:6019-19834 GCA_019843815.1 Montemys delectorum | reverse complement strand
GTGTGTGTGTGTGTGTGTGTGTGTGTGTGTGTGTGTGTGTGTGTGTGCAGTCAGTAATGTGTTAGTTTAAGCTGGAGTACAGGAAATAAAAAGTGTTTTTCTCACCCAACCCTCATCTGTGAAAACTCCTCTGCTGTAAACAAGTTATAAATTTCATGACAAAAAGAAAACTTACTTGAGGAAGTGCGTTGGGACCCTGAGACTAGCTTTGAGAATCACAAACAGACATTTGTATGCATAGGTGGCATGAGCCACCTGTAAATAGAGACTGCAAGCATAAGTCTAGCATTCTGTTTTGGGATATTTGAAAGCTTGAAATAATTAGCAACGAAAAGTATTTTCTCCTGGTATTCAAAAACTGTTGCTTTCTTCAAGAATGCAAACCTTCGAGGACCTGTACAGCCAATAGGAAATGCCCAGAGCAGTAAGTGTACCATTTCTCTAAAAGTCAATAACTTGTTTACTCACTGAATCAGGATTAGGCTTAGTCTGGGGATGTCAGTATAAATGTCAGTATACTTAAGAGGGGTGGCATTTGACTTAACTCTCAGAAAACTCTTTCTAATGTGTAATTCCATTAATACTTACTAAATATGTTTCTGAACTATATGAAACTGTATTACCTCTGAGAATTAAAATAAACATATGGAATAAAACATATGGAAATTACAGAAATTCTTTTATATATCAGCCATTTGATAATGTAAAAGTGGACAATATATGAAAGAAATGATATATACAAATAATGCAACTGCCAAAATTCTGAAACACAATGAAAACTGGAGTTAAGAGACATGGGATGTTAAAAAAATATACAATATCCCTCTTCCTAGTAAAGAACAACTCTGTTGATTGTTTTGTTTGTGTGTTTGTTTATTTTTGTTTCTTTTGTATGGTATGTGCCCAGAGTAATTAAAGAAAAATAGGCTATAAATATGGAAGAGAGAAAGAAAGGAGAGGAGCAGAAGAGAGAAGACAGATAAAAAAGAGGGTAAATGACATTATGATATTTTAAGTGAATATGAAAAAAATAAAAAACAGATACATTAAATGCCTTATCAAGCTTCATTTATGTTAGTTGTATTGACAACTAGTTGTTTAATATGTTTGTAATGGGAAATCTCTCAGTCCAAAATATATTTACTGAACACCTGTAGCATACTACACACCATAAATAATTCTTTACAGGAAATGATAGCACAGCCAAAGCAATCACAGTCCTTTACTTCATGGAATATCTACTATAACTGTGGAAAATGGCAAAAAATGGTACACACAACACACACACACACACACACACACACACACGCATGCATGCACACACACACAAACACCACAAATAAAAGAAACTGTGAGGAAGACTACTTTGTTTACAAGGCACAGAAGAATAATAACAATGAAAAGGAAAAAAAAAAACAGGTAAAGGGGACTGGGGCTCTATTTACTAAGGTCCTACGTTTAGCATGATCATTTAAACTGAATATGTTTATACATTCAATCAATCATATAAATAACTGGGTGATTGGAGGAGAGAAGAGGAGTAAGTATAATTACGGATTTAGCAAGAGTCAGTCATGCATAGTGATATAAAGCACTTTAGGCAGACCAAATTTTAATCTAATGCCTTAGGAACAGCCTAAAACTTCAGTGTGAATACATTTACAGTTCCATTAATCCTCTTGTGGAAGCTGGAAGTTGAGTATCAAATGGAGAGGAGGAGAGAATGAGAGCAGGAAGAGAACACAGGGACAGTTAAATCACACAGCCATTCAAAAGGTCATGTGGAAACTTATTAGAGTAGATGCTTCTTACAATAAATACTTACCTGAGTGTAATATAAATTTGAATTCCCAAATAATGGGGGAGACAAAATCCACAACTAGACAACTCTCACCACCGAGTAAGAACTATGGTTCAGGGAATGGTTTACATCCAATCCAGATGTTACCTAAAAGGCCTAATAAAAATCCTAAAAAAGCCAGGATATTGCCAGGGTTAATCATGTTGCTAATACCCTATAGTTCAAGGCTGCAACCCCAAGGAATAATGACTAATTATCCCCATCAGCTACAATATCTCCACAGCTGAGGATGGGGTTTCATATATCCTTCCTCTCTCCATGCTCGAATTTTGATTGGCATCATGTTTTGCATGAGTATTGCAGGTAACTACGGCTACAGTGAATTTGAATGCAACAGCCATGACAACATTTCACAACTTTCTTCTTCCTGCAGTTCTAAATTCTTCCCACAATGGCTTCAGTACTATTCTTTGAGCCTTGTAGCTGATGGTGATGTAGATGTCTCACTCAGGGGTGAGCACATGCCAACGTGGAAATTTTTAATTTCTTTGGAGAATCAGTTATGTCATGTGATTTTTTTTTCCTGAAAAATGTCTTATGAGAGGATGTGTTTGCTGAAGCAGACATAGAGGAGGATATTTTGCTGAGAATACACAGGTAGTGTTTTTCTAGAAGCTGCTTAGAAAAGGGCATGTGATGCTCTGCTAGAGAAGACACTCGGGAGGGCATGTGATGTTTGGAAAGGATATAAGTATAACCTGACTGTGGATGGCATTGTGGCATTGGTTCACCTTGCCGCTATTTACTGGTCTTTGAATGGGTTTGCCGACACTGGTCTTCCAAGCCTACAACACACAGTCATTTATTTTCACTTTAACTGCTACTAGACATTGATGGTCTTATGCAGCACTGAATCCTGAATGCTATACTATGAGGCAAGATGTGCACACTGGTGCAGTGATGTAATGCCTATTGTGAAATTAGACAAATGATTTCTGATCTGATCTGTGCTCCAGAGGAAGTGATGTGTCTTTCATGTAATGTAGTAAACATGTTGAAAGCCTGTTGTTACTGATTCTTAACCAGTAATTTACATTTATTTGGATTATTATTTTTAGGAAAATATTCATGGTCTCCCAAGGAGGACTTTTAGATCACACTGACATTTTTCTTTTCTCTTTATTTAAATTATTTTATTTATTTACATTCCAGTTATTATCTCCCACTCTGTCCTCATCATTCTATTCCTCCTCTCCCTTGTCTCCAAGAGGGCGCTTTCTCTCCACCAGACCTCCCCATTCACTGGAGCCTCAAGTCTCTCTAGGATTAACTACATCTCCTACTGAGGCCAGAGCAGCCAGACCTCTGCTATGTATGTGCCAGAAGCCTGGGACTAGTCCATGTATGCTCTTGGTTGGTGGCTTAGTCTCTGGGACTTCTCTGGGGTCTAGATTAGTTGAGACCGTTGGTCTTCCTATAGGGTCGCTCTCCCTTTCAGCTTTTTTCAATCTTTCTCCTAATTCAACCATATGGGTCCCTGATTTCAGTCCAATGCTTGGGAATAAGTATCTTCTAATGTCTCAGTCTGCTGCTGGTAGGGCCACTCTGAGGACAGCCATGCCAGGCTACTGTCTGCAAGCACAACATAGCATCAGTAATAGTGTCAGGCCTTGGTGTCCCCCCATGAGATGGATCTCAAGTTGGACTCATCACTGGACCTTCTTTCCTTCAGTCTCTTCTCCATTTTTGTCCATGCAGTTTTTTTAGACAGGAACAATTCTGGGTAAGGAATTTTGACTGTAGGTTAGTAACCCTGACCCTCCACTTGAGACCCTGTCTATGTACTGGAGGTGAACTCATCAGAGATCCGTTTTCCCAATGTTGGGCATTTTGTCTATGATCACCTCCATCTGTAGGTTGCAGATTGACCTAGTGATGGTGTCTTTTTCCTCCAATCTTTTAAGTTTCATGAAGTCCCATTTATCTGTTGTTGATGTTAGAGCCTAAGCCATTAGTGTTCTGTTCAGGAAAATTTCCCCTGTGACAATGAGTTCCAGGCTCTTTCCCAATTTCTTTCCTATTAGATTCAGTGTATTGTTGTTTTATGTGGAGGTCCTTGATCTTTTGAGCTTTGTGCAAGGTGATGAATATGGATCTATTTTCATTCTACTACATACAGACTGCCAGTTAGACCAGCACGTTGCTTTCTAATTTTCCAATGTAAATATTCAGCTTCTTTATCAAGATTCAAGTGTCCTTAGTTGTATGGGATTAATTCTGGGTTTTCTATTGTATTCCATTGATCAAACTGTCTGTCTCTGTACCAATACCATGCAGTTTTTTTTTTTATCATTATTGCTTTTTAATACAACTTGAGGTCAGGGATGATGGTTCCCCAAGAAGTATTTTATTGTTGAAAATATTTGGCTATCCTGTTTTGTTTTTTTGTTTTTTTTTTTTTCTTTTTCTATATGATGTTGAGAATTTTATGTAATCCAGATTGTGTTTTTGTTGTTGTTGTTGTTGTTTGCTTGTTTTTGCTTTTTTGTTTTTTTGTTTTGTTTTGTTTTGTTTTGGCTAAAACATACAAGAGAACACAAGGCACTCTTTACTATTGTGGTGAGGACTTAGGGATTAGTTTTTATATTATTAGTCTCATGACTTATCACATTATCACATCTAGATATAACATAACACCACTTTCTTAGAGCACTTATATCGGCCTTTGTACTATCAGTCTCCATTTCAACATTTATGCCAGCCTTCACACATCATGCTCAAATACATATCTAATTCATCATTTTATTTTATTCCTATTTATTATTATATATAATATTATTAATTATGGCTATTATTTAAAATACATTTAATGTTCTTTTCTACAACTTTGCACTAAAATTGCACTGCAAATTTATTTTGATTTTTTTAATACATTTTCTTATATATTATTATAATATATATACATTTCTTATATATATATATATATATATATATATATTCAGCTAACATTTCTTTTATGCTTCTTTCTTCCCTTGCCATTCTTTTACATTTCTTATTGTGCTACCCTAATGATATAACACGCTTAGTTCTTATGACTAAGAAAATGGACATTTAATATGTCTGTTTTCTGAAAAGAATTTTTTTCTGAGTATAATATCCCAAAGTGACGAGGCCCTGTTTATTATTGAAAAGTTAGCTTGTGTATTCCTAGTGAGAGTGCTATCACACTTCAGAAAGTGGAGACATTTTGTGAGGGGAGATGGAGCAACTATAGCATATTTGAATAGACTTTTGATATCAGGAGAACTGACTACAAATAAGCATTTATGTAATAAATTTGTTCTATTGAAAAATAGTCAGGAGAGACAAGGAAAAAGAAGCTCAAAGCCTGCAGGAGGATGATAAAGAAGGACACTAAAGAACATTGTGCTATTATCTTTTAACTTACTTGTTTCTGGTCAGAAATCTGTTAGCATACTCACATCTTTGTTTCTCATTACATAATATACCAGAAATACATGATTATGACATAACTACAATACACTTGTTCAATATTCTATACTTGAGGTTTATTGAAATCTGGATATGGGGAAGTTTTATTGTCAATTCAGAAAATTTCAGTCATTTATTTGAAATATTATTTCTTCAAATGACCTCAATCATTTAAAAGGTCACAACAACATGTTTATTAACCAATGCAAAATTTTCTACAGTTTTATTGTTTTGCTTGGACATTGTCACTCTTATTTCTATTTCATCCTCCATGATAAAGTAGTTAAATTACTATAAGGAAAGAAATTTCAATATATGAAGAATAAATTCATTTAAACTATACTCCATACCTATATAAACAAAATGCTAAAATACTAGCTAAAATTTAAAAGAGATATTAAGTATATCATACCAAGTATGTCATTAAAATATAAAGAATACTAAAGTCAGTTTCAAAAATGAAGAAAGAGAAGTTAGAAAAATTAAATAAAAATATTCCACGAATTAGAGAAGTAATTATAAATAAAAGATGTACTATTTTTATCTTAATTTTGTACTTTAAGTTTTACGATTATATTTCTTGTGTTCTTTGCCTACATATAGGTATATGTATGTGTATCCCAAAATAAAATGAGTTCATCCTGTCTAATGTTACTTGTATGGTTTCTTTTTTTTAAAATTTGTATGTATATTTGGAGGAGTGATTATTTTTTATTAGATAATCAGTTGATGTTCTCCATGAAATTTATCTTGTTTGAGTATATTTTTCCAATTAACTAACTTTTTATACAAAACAAATATTTAAACAAAATAGATGATTGCTGAGTATTTTTATTTTTAATGTGGTAATGTTCTCTTTTTATTCAATGTTACTAGAAATATTGCTACCATTGTATAATATGCTACAAGAACAACCACTATGCAATGGTCTGTCTTCACATTGAGGTAGCTTGAATAATAGCCAGTATATCCTTGACTGATTACAGAATCACATACATTTCTTAGTGTTTCTTCTACTAAAAAAAAAAATTAAGGGTATATATATCTGTCAACTGTCTTTTTTATAAATATTCACATAGTGTTCATAGTTTTAAGAGTTGTATAATGGTTGGCTTTTGGATGGTATTTGGCCACCTATGTTATGGAAAGAGAATGTCTCTAGTAAAATTCATTTTCTGATTATGAAAGACATGTAATTAAAATTCACCTTAATTAATAGAATTTTCTTTGTAAGAAAGTAATTTTTTTTATAAAATGTGTGTGTGTGTGTGTGTGTGTGTGTGTGTGTGTAACATGTTATTTCTGCATATTTGAGCTGATGGAACCTCAAATAATCACAGACATCAAATATAAGGTACTGTGTGTTTCTTTAAACAATTTTAATATATAAAACAGAAGGTAGCAGTGACCAAAATATTAAATTATTTACACCAAAACTCTACCCATTTGTCTTACAATATATTTGAACAGGTTGTATGGGGATGGGGCGGGGATAGGTAACCAAAATAAATTATTTAAACCAAAACTATACCAATTTCTCAATCAACACATTTGATCAAGATTATGCATGTGTGGTATGTGGTGTGTGTGTGTGTATGTGTGTGTGTGTATGTGTGTGTGTGTGTGTGTGTGTGTGTGTGTGTGTATGTATGTATGTGTAGTTAGGTAGGTAGCTAGAGAGGTAGAATAGTGGCTCTACACTTTGAAAAATTAGGAAATACCTTATTTTATTTTATTACATGTTTTCTTAATTTCTAATATCTCCTTTCCCAGGTTCCCCTCCAAAAAGAAAAAATAAAAAAAAAAAAAAAAAAAAAAAAAAAAAAACCCCCCGTTCCTTCCCACACCCCCTGCTCACTACACCATCCTCCTACTTACTGGCCCTGGCATTCCCCTACACTGGGGCATAGAACCTTCACAGGACCAAAGGCCTCTTCTCCCATTGATGACTGACTTGGCCATCCTCTGCTATATGCATGCTGCTGGAACCATTAGTCCTACCATGTGTACTCTTTGATTGGTGGTTTAGTCCCTGGGAGCTCTGAGGGTACTAGTTAGTCTATATTGTTGTTTGTCCTAAGGGGCTGCACACCCTTCAGCTCCTTGGGTTCTTTCTCTAGCTCCTTCCTTGGGGAGCCTGTACTCAGTCCAAAGGATGGCTGTGAGCCTCTACTTCTGCCTCGTACTGTCAGAGCCTCTCAGGAGCCAGCTATCTCAGGCTCTTGTCATCCAGCACTTGCTGGTATTCACAATAGTGTCTAGATTTGGTGACTGAATATGGGAAGGATTCCCAGGTAGAACAGTCTAAAGACACTGTCAATAGAACAAAATAGCAACCAACAAATTGAGAAAAGGTCTTTACCAATCCTATATATGATAGAGGGCTAATATCCAATGTATACAAAGAACTCAAGAAGTTAGACTCTAGAGAACCAAATAACCCTATTAAAATAATGGGACAGAGCTAAACAAGAATTCTCAACTGAAGAATACCCAATGGCTGAGAAGCACCTAAAGAAATGTTTAATATCCTTAGTCATCAGGGAAATACAAATCAAAACAACCCTGAGATTCCACCTCATACTAGTCAAAATGGCTAGAATAAAAATCTTAGGTGACAGCAGATGCTGGAGAGGTTGTGGAGAAAGAGGAAAACTCCTTCATTGCTGATGGTACTGCAAGCTGGTACAACCACTCTGGAAGTCAGTTTGGCAGTTCCTCCGGAAATTGGACATAGTTCTACCAGAGGACCCAGCTATACCACTCCTGGGCATATACCCAGAAGATGAGTCAACATGTAATAAGGACACATGCTCCACTATGTTCATAGCAGCCTTATTTATAATAGTCAGAAACTGGAAACAACTCTCAACAGATGTCTCTCAACAGAGGAATGGATACAGAAACTGTGGTACATCTACACAATGGAGTACTATTCAGCTATTAAAAACAATGGATTTATGAAGTTCTTGGGGAAATGGCTGGATCTGGAGAATATCATCCTGAGTGAGGCAACCCAATCACAAAAGAACACACATGGTATGCATTCTCTGATAAATGGATATTATCCTAGAAGATCAAAATACACAAAGTACAAACCATAAACCACAAGAAACTCAAGAAGAAGGAAGACCAAAGTGTGGATACTTTGTTCATTCTTAAAAAGGCGAATAAAATACCAATGGGAGGAATTCTAGAGACATACTATGGAGAAAAGACTCAAGGAAGGAAATATCTTTGAACATAGGATGCAATATCCTTTGCAGACAGCCTTGTCTATGAGCCTCTATTATGACATGCATTGCTTTGAAAAGATT
Source organism: Montemys delectorum (assembly GCA_019843815.1). NCBI lineage: Eukaryota > Metazoa > Chordata > Mammalia > Rodentia > Muridae > Montemys > Montemys delectorum. The sequence continues at coordinate 11,224 of JADRCD010155574.1, read as the reverse complement.
TATTTGCTTAACATACAGAACAAGGGGAGAAGCCATATTTTTTTTCTTTCAAAATCATTATCAAAGCTTAAAGATTGAGCTTATATTTCTATTTAAATATACCTATACACTTCTTTGGTGAAACTGTTTTCATAGCAGTTCACATTGTTCTAGTCAAATGACCCAAATCAGAATTTTGATTTTCAGCTGATATTTTAGAGATTAGATTTCCAGGCTATTTAGCACTGAATAATTTCCAACTATAGTCCTACGATGTTTAGACTTGTGAAGTCTTAAATTACAACCTAGGTATAAATGAGCAAACATTTCATTAAAAAATGAAGAGTTTCATGACAACACCCTTCCTTGGAAAACACAGCCTCCTGAGCCTTCCTAATAGCTGGTGACAGCCATTAGTGGTTTTCTCTGAAATTGAAAACATTTTCCATCTGTTCATACACACTCATTACAAAGTAGTTAAGAGCCTGTGGGATCACAAAGGCACACTTTGGTAAATTACAAAATATCAAAATGAGTTATTGAAGAGGCAGCAATAACTATATAATAAGCCGCTCAAACCTGCAGTTGTCAGGTTTTTTGTAAGACAAGGCATCTGCATGCTGAAATTAAGTTTATCTTTTAATATTTTGGATACTCGTCTTTGAAAATATTCATTCCTGACCTTATGATTCAAATGCTTTCTTTTAAGTGAATTTGTGTACTTTGGTAAATTTTCAAAAATAAAGCCCCCTTTTCAATCTTTAGGGATATGCCTTTCAAATGGATTCTCTTAAGAAGTACTAACTAAAGGAATGATCGTGATGATCACACTAGGAGGTTCCACTGAGCATCTTGGTCAGTTTTGAAAGTAATGAGAGGGGACAAGACGCTTCTTTCCTTCTTATCCTTCTGGAAGGAAGGAAGTAAACCCAGAAGACATTATTTTGCCAAAATCTACTTGTATGGTGGGATACATTCTTTTAACTGATGATCCTTAAAAGCATATTTAATTGTACTTCAGGCATTTTTTTTCCTTCACATAAGTGTAGTGCTTATAACATAGCTAATGTGCTCTCTAGGATTCATGATGTAGAAGAATGGAATATGGCAGGTCATGTTTAAACTGGGATACAGAACAGAGTATAACAATGATAATCTGTGCAAGGTAAGTTCTTAGATGGCGAGAATATGTGGACTGAAACTAAAGAAGCTGCAATAATGCAATATGACTATAGGAAAAATTATTTTGTTCTTATATCAAGACTTATGAACCAAGATATAAACTAGTGAGTAGTTCCTCTTTTTAGAAAACATGTCCTTTTTCTAATTTGGTGTTCAAAAAAACTACATTATGTGCACGCAAACAATATTTATACTTATCTATTGATATTCTCTTATAAAAATTAACAAAATTCATAGATGAAAGAAATATAGTTTCTATATTTTCTTTGGCAGTTTTATCAGTGTAGCTTCTATTACATAAAGTCTCTTCATATCTGTATATGAAGAAAGTATCTTAAATTTATTCCTATATATAAAGAACTTAGGAGACAGAGAATAAGAAAGGAGAAGGAACAGAGAGAGAGAGAGAGAGAGAGAGAGACAGAGAGAGACAGAGACAGAGACAGAGAGACAGAGAGACAGAGACAGAGACAGAGACAGAGAGACAGATAAAGATAGACAGAAACAGAGACATAATACCAAGCGTTTATAGCGTATTGCTGTATTTCTGTATCTGCCACTCAATATTTATAATTTTTAGTTTTCAAATCTTTGCTTTAATAATCTTGCAGATAAGCCCAGAGATACAATCAAACAAAACAGGACTACTTCAGAGAGGATTTTGTGGTGTGGGTGATGATTCAAACCCAAGGCTTTTTCTAATTGAAACATTTGAGAATTCAGTACAAGGTTCATTACTTTGATATCTGAATTTTGTTTGATAGCCAACCATGTTTTCTAACAAACATTTATTTTCTTTTGTGTGTGTGTGTGTGTGTGTGTTTGTGTGTCTGTGTGTTTATGAGCATATGTGTGAGAGTGCCTGCAGAATTCATATAAGCATATCTGATTTCCTGGAAATGGAGTTAAATCTACGTGTGAGCCACCTGATAAGAGTGCTGGAAACCCATTTGGGTCTTCCAGAAGGATTTTGAACTCTAAATCATTTCTCAGCCTCTGTTAACCAAATTGATTTTAATATTTTACTGTTTTTAAATAGATCACATTAACTTTTGGTGAGATTTATCTCTCTCAGTGTTTTATCTCATGAAAACCCATGTTATTTGCATGGTGGCTGTCACTTGTAATCTCAAAACCCTAGAAGCTGAGGCTGGATGGCGGTGTACGATACAGACTGCCCTAGTTAACGGTGCCTACCATCCCCAGCTACAGGGAGAAACTGTGTCCAGTCAACCATAAAACAAAGCACAGGAAGTTAAGAAGCAAAAATAAAACGAAGTCACTGTAGTGACATCTACAGAAGAGTTTAATATTAGCTACTTAATCTCTGATACTTACAAAGGACGTTGCTTAAGGAAAGTACGAGTCTTTCCAGCTTCATCCAAGATCCTTTTCTTTTTTCCTCATTAAACATTCAATTATGCCTTTACTTCTCTACTCTGTTTCATCTACAGTACAGATGCTAGTATATTTCTACCACTTTGTTTTTCATATCAACCCTGAATGGTAAATAACAAATGAATAAACAGCTAACGGTTACTAATTAGCGTATCAGAATTTGGATTATACAGTACATCCAACCTAGACGACATTTTGGAAAATAGACAGCTCCCTCATTTATTTGAAAAACATTGTGTTGCTTACTGACTCTACCCAAAACAGTGAATGAGAAGAAATAGTTTCTGCTGAAATCTGCTTTGAATACTTTCAGGAAGATGATCTTTAAAACCTGAGGATATTTATAGTGAATCCTGAAAAGCACTCAGTAAATATGAGCAAGACTACCGCTAAGCTGAAATGGAAATTTCTGCTGTTAATGCAATATTAAGAAAAGCATATGCAGTCCAATCTGTGAGAAATAACTGGTGAATTTTTGCAATCTTAGTATTAATTTTTATTTAAAAGAATATGACCCATTCTCCTAAGTAATAACAAAGCCTATATTTACATTTTGAAGCCTAGCATCTTTGCATATTTTAGTTTCATAATAGACTTGACTTCAAACAATATTTAGTTGTAAAGCTACAAAAATAAGTTTAATCATAAAGAGTACCTTTGTCAAATGTGGTGTGAAACGCAGCTTTTATTGCATTGGCTAAATGGAAATAGTGCAGGAGCCAAACAAGTGTGAAGTAGCAACTTGAGAAAAAGAAATTTGAGCAATTCTATCTCCACATTGTATTCTCTCTTTGTTTGGTTTTCATCAGAATCTATTATTGAATTCTGAGCATATTTGCAGCAGACAGGTGCTGCTGTTGTCTTAGCTTATTGAAACAAAAGCAGTGGGAAGGCTAGATTAATACAACCTACTGATAAACAGAAATGGGCTGACAGAATTGAGCAGGTAAAAATACATATAATAGAGTTAGAGTCTTCAGCAATCGTTTTAAAGGTACAGCATATATCTAGTAGTATTAATCAGCAAAACAAGATAATTATTTTAGGCAATTAGGCTGAGTACCATATCAAGAGAGGATGTGTGTGAGAGATTCCTGATATCAGATTAACATTTGCATTTTGGAGAAGCCTAAGCAAACGCTAAAGATAAATTTTCCCTAATTAAAATATATGACAAAATAGATGGCCTTTAATAAAATCCAGTTATCTGTGGTATTTTCCATTTAAATGCCAGAGCTTTGCTTTCAATATATCTCAAAGTACAGACATAATATTGCTGACATGTAGAGAAATATATTCATAGGCACACACAAACCCCTGAGGAGGAGCAAGAATGAAGATCCTTGCAGTGTATATTTTTAAATATAAAGTAGAAAATGCTGTGAATTTGAAATTAACAGAGCAAGTAAAAGCCTGATTGTTTACTGTATACAGGCATTCAGACAAGTTAATAAAATTCTGTGAAATGAAATTTTTAGAATAAACAAATTTCAAATTTGTCATTTATACATAATTTATAAATTTACAAACTTATCATCAACAATCAAATTTCAAAGTAGCCTCTGTGAAAATGAATATATATATATATAAATAATATGTATTATATATAATATATTAAAAGAAAATACATGTGCATATAGGATATATATATAGAGAGAGAGAGAGGAAGAGAGAGAGGAAGAGAGAGAGAAAGAGGGAGAGAGAGAATGAAAAAGAGAAAGAAAGATGTAATAAGAGTGAGAGGGGCATTAGAGAGAGTGGAAAGGCAACATCATTGATGCACTTTGTACACATACAAAGTTGTCAAAGGGATACAAATCAGTAAAGGTCTTTTTAACTCTTAGGATTTATAACCAAGGAGAAACTTAGGGATGTGGTGGCCAACTGACTGAGAAGTCAATGACAGGAGGTGTGTAGTGTAGCTCATTCATGTTGAACTTATTCCAGGTGGTAGCTGCTCAAGACAGGTTTGAAGTTAATACATCTTCATTAGGGAATAGGGACTTTGGTTTTATGTCTAAATGGGTTTAGCGGGATATATGACAAATTGGAATGTAAAGGTATTACATAAAGAAAGACCAAGAACTAGGCTAACTAAAGAAGGCATTCATAAAAATTAGTCAAAGTAGGCTAACCTGTTGCCTGTTATATAACCATATTAATTTGCCTCAGCTATTAAAGTCATAAACTAAAGAAAATCATATGAATCTGGTGAACTTAAAAGACTGATATCTGCCTTGGTGTGCCACCTAGGTTGTTTGTTCCCCTGGATCCCTGGTATCCTTACACTAAATTTGAGGTATAAAAGTGATTCCCTTAGCCACAGGCTCCTCTTCCATAGAATTTCCAGTAAAACATCTCCCACCTCTATGCTGCAGCATTTAATCTTAGACTAACAAATAATTTTTTAAAATTTTTATTAGATTATTTTCTTTGTTTACATGTAAATTTCTCCTTTCCCAGTTTCCCCTCCAAAACAAACAAATAAACAAACAAACAAAAACAACAAGAACAAATCCCTGTTGCCTTCCCCCCTCCCCATGCCTGCCACCCCACCCTCTCCCACTTATTGGCCCTGGCATTCCCCTACATTGGGGCACAAAACCTTCACAAGGCTGAGGTCCTTTCCTCCTATTGATGATCGAA
>JADRCD010155573.1:0-11129 GCA_019843815.1 Montemys delectorum | reverse complement strand
CAAAAGAAACTCAACGCTTCAACCTCAAGGAAATAAAACAATATACAGATTTTTTTTTTTTTTTTTTTGAGACAGGGTTTCTCTGTGTAGCCTTGGCTGTCCTGGAACTCACCCTGTAGACCAGGTTGGCCTCGAACTCAGAAATCCGCCTGCCTCTGCCTCCCATGTGCTGGGACTAAAGGTGTGCGCCACCACTGCCCAGCAACATACAGATTTCTGCCCACCAAAGTGGCACACACGCAGAACAGAAAACTAGCAAGACTCGGTGCTGAAGACAGCCAGGAGAAATGGAAACTGCCAGAGCACTGCTGGTAGGAACATAAACGCTCTAACCTACAGGGGAAGCAATAAAATGTAACAGTTATAGTACTTCAAACAGAAATAAAATTCATAAATAAGGCCATAGGAATACAGGTGCTTATTTCAGCTTATTTATAATGGCTTCAAAAAGAGAATAATGTAAACATTAAATTAAAAACATCATTATATCAAAGATGAATGAGGAGAAAAAGTGGGGAATTATTTCATAATTAAATTTCTGTTTGGGGCATGAAAAAGTTTGAGGAACATTTGTTAGGAATCGTTGTACAATGCGGTGGACATGACTAAAACTATTGAATTATTTTCTTCAATTTGATTAAAGGTGGCTGTGGATGAGGACTGCTTGCCTAGAATGCATGAAGTCACTGTTTTGATCTTAACACTTCATAAAACTGGCTGTGGGAGCAAAAGGGTTATTATCTCAGGATGGGAGGGAAAGTCAGGAAGACCTGAAATTCACAGTATCCTTTCTACACAATGAATCAGAGGCCACCTTGTGCTCTGTCTTTAAAAAAAAAGGTTAAAAGGTAAAATTATAGGTGTGTGTGTGTGTTTTCCTACAATGAAAGGAATAAATCAGCTATATAACTATGTGTATACATCAAATAAACACTATCAACTGAAATACAGAAAATATATAGTACAAATCTCCCTCCCACTAAAAAAAAGGGGGGTGGTAATCAGGCTGGAGAGATGGTTCATCAGTTAAGACTACTCTGCTCTTCTAGAAAACTCAGGTCCAGTTCCCAGCACTTAGGTGGGGCTGCTCACAAATGCCTGTGACTGCAGTGTCAGGAGAATCAGACACACTCTTCTGGCCTCTGTGGGCACCTGCATGCATGCGCATGCGAGTGTGTGTGTGTGTGTGTGCGTGTGTGTGTGTGTGTGTGCGTGTGTGTGTGTGTGTGCGTGTGTGTGTGTGTGTATGTGTGTGTGTGTGTGTGTGTGTATACACACACATATTATATATATGTACACATACACACACATTTAGGAACATGTACATTCACATAAAATAAAATGAATAAATAAATATTTAAAAAAAAAAGATAATACTGCCTATATCCAGTACTTGGGAGGCTGAGGCAGGAGGACTTCAGCTTCCAGGGTACACAGAAAGACTCATCTTAGGATGAGTGTGTACACATGGAGGGGTGTGCGCACATATTTACATGCATCGAGGAAAAGATAGAGCCCTCAGGCCATGTCAGTAGCACTGGTCACTTACAGACGGGATTGTGGCGCTGAGACCGAGGAGAGGCTTCTCTCCTCTCAGACGTCTCTAGTTTTCTCACAATAAGCACAAAGTGGAAAATAAGGCCGACCAGAGGTCTGGCTCAGTAAAGGGACGTGCTGTCAAGGCTAAAGACTGAGTTTTACTCTTGGGACCGACATGATGGGAGGAGAAAACCTATGCCACAAATTGTCCTCTGACCTCCATGTGGATACCATTCTGTGTGCATGCCCCTTCTCCCTGCTTCCCTGCTGTGTGTAATCTTTGAAACATGCTTGTTCCTTTGCATACAAATAAATAAAAGTAATTTTCAAAAAAGGCAAGGGTCCCATACTCTTAACTCTCCAAAGTGTAGTGGAAACTAGAGGCCCAGGCAATCTTCTCTCTTCTCTCCCTCCATGGACAACTCAGTCAATTAGCACCACGAGGAATAAGTGAGCCTGTTTCTCCTAGGAAAGGGCAGCTGGGAAAGCCAGCTGGTTTAAGGCCTGTGCAGCAGGAGCAGGAGTGAGAGCTGCAGATGTCCACCAAGCCTAAGTGCTTACCTATGAGTGCGTACGACAGGAACTTGTTGACAGAGGTGAGTGCCAGGCCAGTAATAGGACCAGTGGTGTCTTCAGAGCGGATGACTTCCAGAAATGGGCGAAGGAAGACATTTGGCTCAATCTCTGAGAGCTCTGCAAGTAAAATAAAACAAAACAAAAAACACAAGTCAAAAATGAAAAGACACTATCTAACAAAAAGTAATCTTGGCAAAAGGTCATTTTTGTCTGTTGAATGATGTTAGAGGTCTCCATGTTTGGGTCAACCTTCTTCCTCTTAAAATATCTTGAATTAAGTTCCTGACACGACCACTTTATCTGTAAAAGGGTTAGGATTTAGCTTTAAAAGATTAATATTTTTTAAAAAGAACATTTATAAAGTTAACAGTAAGATTACTAACATGGTGAGTTTTCTGTCATAAATAATATTGTTTCATTACTGTTGTCTGTATACTTGAGATTGAGCCCAGGACACTGTGGATACAACTATTCTTCCAATGAACTACATTCTCAGCCCTTGAGCACAATCAAAAAAGTTCACACTAGCTGGGCATCAGGTGTGACAGTTCCTATTCTAACTCCAGTTTTCAGGAGGCAGAAGCAGGACAATCACTACACGTTTGAAGGGAGCCTTGTCTACACAGCAAGTCCCAGGCCAGCCAGGGCTATATAGCAGGCTACTCTTGTTTCAAAACACAAACAAAAATTAAAAAAGGAAAGGAACCAACACTACTTACTGAATATAACCAAATAGCATGAGTCAATTTTCTACACTCATTTCATCATTTCTTCAGTGACACACAGGTGAGCTTTGCCTTGTTACAGATAATATAACTAAAGAAATTCCTGGGAGAGAGGCAAGCCTGACTCCAGTTCCCTGATGAAAAGGAAGCTGAAATAAGCAAAAGGCTGAGCAGCCTCCAGTCACAGTGACAGTTTGTAATCTTGGAAGGTCCTTCCCACTCTCTTTCCTTCCTTCCTTCCTTCCTTCCTTCCTTCCTTCCTTCCTTCCTTCCTCCCTCCCTCCCTCCCTTCCTTCCTCCCTCCCTCCTTCCCCTCTTTCTCTCCCAGAGCACAGCACACAGGCAGTTAATTGTCCTGATATGAAGGAGCACCACAGACTTTGAAAAAAGCAAGGTTTAGATAAGATAATGATTGGCCTTAAATCACACAATAAGCAGAGTTGAGGTCTACATGGTTCTACAATTCCCAAACCATACATCTACCCTACATTATTGCCAGCACATACTTCTACTGTAGCAGATTTCAGCTCAGGGCAAGGCACACTACTCTGGACTTCTGCCTACCTGACTTTGCTGATGGCTCATTGCTTCTTTCTCTACTGTGGTTTGAGCTTTCAGAGCTAGATCCCTTTTTAGTTTTCCCAAACAGTCAGAATCTTTTAGGGATATGATCAGGGCTATCCCACCTTAGAGGGGAGGGAAAGTAGCTGGTGTGTGTGTGTTTTGTCCTTATGAACCTCCATTTTCATGCAAATGTAGGGCACTCCCTACACAGCACTACCTTTCCTCCTCTCTGAGTAAACATTTTCTGGGCTGGCGACTTCCAAGATTAATGCTTTAATTAACTGGCAGATTGGGTAGTATTTTCCAAGGCTGTCTGCACAGTGATCACATCAGCTGTACAAAACCTGCTTCTCATTCCCCACTGGGCCCACCTAGAGATCGACGGCTAAAGAAAAAACTAAAGAGAAATGTGTGTGTGTGAGCATGCACATGTGTGTTAATAGACATTAAGGTAGAGAGAATATAGTTAGGAAGAGTGAAATATATAACACTTTTTAAAGGCTCTTTTAAAAATGTACCATTAGATGGGGTGGGGGGAGGGGAGTGGCTGAGTAAGGTCTTGCTGCGTAAGCAGGAGGGCCTGAATTCAGACCTTCTCCAGCACCTGGGTGAAGCCTCTAACTCCAGTGTGAAGGGCAGAGACAGGAGCCCTGTGGGCTTGCTGGCCAGCCCGCCTAGCTGAAAAGGTGAATTCCAGGTTCAATGAGAAACTCCATCCCCCAAAATAAGGTAGACAGCAGTGGAGGGAGATGTCTGGTGTTTTATAAGCACATCTGCATGCACAAGTGACCACACACAAAAAAATTAAAACCATCTTCTCTTGTTGCTTTGGGAACACAAATGTCCCATGTTTACATCTAAACATAGTCTGTCAGTCATCTAAAACATGACCATGTTTGGTATACATGAGACATTTACCCCAGCTGCTGCACATCAGCGATTTGTCCCTATTTACTGCTGAATATTATTCTATTCTCCATGTATGTTCTACAGTTTCTTTATTCATCCACTGGCTGAAGGGCATCAGGTTCTCCAGTTTACTACCACCTGTCCATTTAAGCAATGGTTCTCAGCCTGTAGGTCGTGACCCCTTTATAGGTAGAACAACCCTTTCATAGGGGTTGCCTACAACCATTAGAAAACACAGATATTTATATTACAATTCACAACAGTAGCGAAATTACAGTTATAAAGTAACAAAGAAAATGATTTTGTGGTTGGGGGTCAGCACAGCATGAGGAACTTAACTATTTTAAAAAGCCGAAGTGCTGGCAAGGGTGAGTGCCACTGCTCTAGAGACTGATCTCATCAGAATTCCAGTCTTTTCCATTCTTTACATATCTATGAAGCAGACATATTTCCTTTGTATTTATTTTGAGCAGGGTTTCTCTGTATAACCCTGATTATTCTCGAATTCACTCTGTAGACTAGGCTGGCCTCAAACTCACTCAGAGTTCCACCTGCCTCTGCGTTCAAAGTGTTGGAGTTAAAGGTGTGCACCATCACCATCCCATGAAACCCATTTATCAATATTTATTTTATGGATTGTATTTTGGTGTGATGCTTAGAGTCACTTTATTGAACCTTAGGTGCTTAGATTTTTTTCCCCCTTGAAACAAGATTTTATGTAGCTGAGACTATCCTTGACCTCCTTATTCTCCTGTTTCTAACTCCTAAGCGCTAGAATGACAGGGGTGTGGAACCACATCTGGCTCTCTTTTGTCTGGTGTGTGTGTGTGTGTGTGTGTGAGAGAGAGAGAGAGAGAGACAGAGACAGAGACAGAGACAGAGACAGAGACAGAGACAGAGAGAGACCGAGGGGGGGGAGGAGGAAGGGAAAGAGTCGCATTAAGCAAACTGGAACTAAAAATAATTTTTAATATTTTTTGGATTTATTTTATTGTATGAGTGCTTTGCCTGTGTATGTATGTGCACCATGTGCATGCCTGGTGCCCACAGAGGTAAGAAGCAGGTATCACAACCTTCCCTTAAAACTGGAGTTAGGGATGGTTGTGAGCCACCATGTAGGTGCTGGGAACAGAACTAGGTCCTCTGCAAGAGACACAAGTGCTCTTTCCTCTGAGCCACCTCTCTAGGTCCAAACATAAAGAATTTTCTTAAAAAGTCATTATCTGTCACATGTAGCTGTCAAAAATATTAACCATACACTTTGGGCTGGAATACAACATTCCCAGAGAAATGCAGCTCTGTATTGCAAGCAGAGCTGGGATAAGATAAGAGAGACAGACAGATGAACACTGTTGATGGGACATGTACTGGCAGCCTAGCTATTGCTCCTTGTTGTGTGACATTGTTCCACAAACCTTTCAAGACTGTATATACAGGTTTGGCTTCCTTGGAAATTTTTCTGAGCACTTTGCAGAGTGAGATGTGTCTATTCAAAGGACTGTTAACTCCCATGGACTGTCGACCATTCCTTGCAGACACTGTGAGCTCATGCAGTACAGCTCTGATGCTTTTGTTCCCCACAGGTAAAATGGAAATGCCCCTCTATTATCAAGGTCTTGCAAGAGGGTAGCAGAAGCCCTCAAGACTCCTCGGTACTGGTGGCACTCGGAACTCACGATGCCCTGCTGTAGTAACGTTTCTGGTTGTTGACGAGAAGGGAGTAAGTAGGATTTTCCATGCTTAAGGGATGTGGAGATTCTTGGTTTTGGCTACTGACCTCTCAAGCTCATTACCTAGAAATTTTACTAATATCAGTATGGAGTTTTCTTTTAGTATTTCCTATTTAAGTCCTCTGTAGATACCTGACAGGAGAGTAATTGATAATAAACTTATAAACTATCTTCTCTTCTTGCTGCTATTGAAGAATGAAACATTTTACTACATAAGAAGAATTTTGATTGAAAAAACTGCTCCAAGTGCAATGACTGCATGAAGCTGGGGTGCACCAGCATGATATAAAGTAGGGCAACACAAGTTTTTAATTTCTCCTGGGCTCTGACACTGCCTGCTTCAGTCTGGGTTTGGTGGTAATAGTGCATGCAGAGTAAGAACTACAGCAGCTTTAGCTCGCCTGTATGTTACAGGCGAATTGCTCACCAGTTCCCTCTAGGAAAAAAAAAAACAAAAAACCTCCTGTTTAAAGCTCACACATCAAACTTGTGCTCCAGGGAGGAAGATGGCTCAGTCTGTCCTCAAGCCGATATTTGAGGACAGTCCCTATGGGTCTCATTTAGACTGCTGGCCTTGTTAAAGGGGTCTTGCTCTCCCTCCTGGATTAGGAGTGAACCTGGACAAACCTAAGGCTTAATTTAGAGGGCAGTACTCCAATCAATAAGAGTGTAGAGCCACTGGTAGGAGAAAAGGAACAGAAGAAACTAAATCCTAGGATAGTTGAGCTATAACATTTTATTTGTCATTTAAGTCATAGTTAGTCACTCTCTAGAAATAACTTGGAACTAGGGCTGGAGAGACAGATCAGCATTTAGGAACATTGCCTGTTCTTCCAGTGGATCTGGGTTCAATTCCTAGCATCCATAAAGCAGGTTACAACTGTCCGTAACTCTAGTTCCAGAGGATCTGGCACCCAAACACCATCAGACATGGAGGCAAAACATCAATGTACATTAAATAAAATAATAAATCCTTTAAACTTGCTCCTTAAAGAAAAAGAAGTAGCTTGGTATACTTTTAAAGAATGTAATGCAGAGTTTCTGTACCCTGGCTTTTGAGTTAACAAGACCTACATTCAAATTCTGTTTTCCTTTTAGTGTATGACCCTGGGCTTCCTTATTAGTGAAAAATGGAGATGGTGGTATTGTTTCTTTGAGTTACTGAGAGAATAAAGTGATCTAAGTAGGATGTGTTTCACTAATGTTGCCCAGGCTGGTCTCAAACTCCTGGGCTCAATGGATCCTTCTTTTTCAACCTCCTGAAGCTCAGATTACAGGATATACAGCACCACAATTATCTTGAAAAAAATTTAATAACCCATGTAGTTCACTGTTGATGAGAGAGGCACTGAAGTTCTTTCCCCAGGCGATGGACTAGGATTTGCATAAGGTGATAGGTAGCGCCTCCAGTAGCAAGCTACCCTCGTCATCTAGCAGGGGTGCCCTCAATGAGCCAGCCTTTACTGCTGTTCCAACCAGCACTCATGCATTGTACTGACAGGCAGTCAGTAAAGTACTTCCCTTGTGTGGCCTGCCCTTAAGTTCTTGTCTTATCATTTTAATTTTGCAAGGCTAATCTCATTTTTATGTATAAGTGTTTTGCCTACATGTATGACTGCATACCTAATGTGTGAGCCTGGTGCCCTGAGAGGTCTGAAGAGGGTATCAGATCCCCTGTCACTGGAATTACAGATGGCTTTGATCCACTATGTGGGTTTTGGAAACTGAATCTGGGTCTTCTGCAAGAGAAACAAGAACTCCTAACCCAAGAGCCATGTCTCCAGCATGTTTTATCTTTTTAAAGGGGAGTTTAAATGTGATCTCAAGCAGGACAGGGTGACCCTACTTAATGGTACACAACAGTACAAGTACCTCAGGCACAGAGGTTTACTGAAAGCAGTCTGTTATTGGCTCATGTGTGGTTGGACTGTGTTTTACATCTTCTAATCTTCTCCATAGGGAAAGTTGTGCTGCAAGGACAGAAAGATGGTCGAGGCTTTGTTTGACAAGGTGGTCCAGACAGAAAGCACATACAAGAGAAGAGCCCTTTTCTTCACTGGTTATCTTGAAACTTTTTGTGGCAGATATCTATGAAGGATGAGTTTTTATGTTATTTCTCACTCTCTCATTTCTGGGGACTCATGAACATAGCCTGCAAAATGATCAATGACAGTTGGAAGGAAATGTAAATTTATGATTTCTAATCCTCAGACTTTTGGACATTAACCCTTAGATGTCCAAGCTGAGGAATCACTCGTGTCTATCCACTCAACCAAACTGGAGGCAGCTGTGATAGCTCATGCCTGTAATCTCAGTTACTTAAGAGACAGAGGCAAGAGGTTTATAGATTCAAAGCCTGGTTGAGCTACAGATGGAGTTCAAGATCAGCCAGAGGAATTTAGTGAGACCCTGTCTCAACAATGAGTTAAGGCTGGTGATGTAGCTCAGTGGTAGAGCCCTTGCCTAATACTTGCAAGGTCCTGGCTTCAATCCCCAGTACCAATCAATAAACAAATTATATTAACTAAAAAGTAGACGCTCTAGCCGGGCAGTGGTGGCACACGCCTTTAATCCCAGCACTTGGGAGGCAGAGATGAGTGGATTTCTGAGTTCGAGGCCAGCCTGGTCTACAGAGTGAGTTCCAGGACACCCAGGGCTACACAGAGAAACCCTGTCTCGAAAAAACAAACAAACAAACAAACAAACAAACAAACAAAAAAGAGTGAAGCCATGTATGACGGTGTGTGTCTCTATCTCAGCACTCAGGAGGTGGAGGCAAGCAGTTCTCTATGAGTCTGAGAGCTGGCCTGGTCTATGTAGGAGGTCCAGACTACATAGTGCGACATAAAGAAACTGTCTCAAAAAACATATGTAATGATTAATTTTTTTATTAAATTAAAACTTTAAAAAACATTTCAGGACTGGAGAGATGGCTCAGTAGTTAAGAGCATGAGCATCAGGCACACATGTGGTACACAGACACACATGGAGACAAATACTCACACATGTAACACAGAAATAAGTAAATCTTTTAATAAAAAAATTAAAAGAAAGGCAAGTTAGGAGCTTGCCCTCAGACCTACACAAGAGCACACATTTGCTTGGGTGTAAATACTGCCTGTGTGCAGGTACCCATAGAGGTCAGAAGAGGACATCGGAACCCCTGGAGCTGGAGTTATAACTCTCAAGTCTCCAAGACAAATATTTTTATAAAGTGAAAATAAAAATATTTTGGAAACTATTCATTTTTCAGTCTGTCAACTAACCCAACTTTAGGAATTCTACTTTTTTTTTTTTTTTTTCCTGAGACAGGGTTTCTCTGTGTAGCCCTGGCTGTCCTGGAACTCACTCTGTAGACCAGGCTGGCCTCGAACTCAGAAATTCGCCTGCCTCTGCCTCCCAAGTGCTGGGATTAAAGGTGTGTGCCATCAGGCGAATTTTCTTATTATTACTGGTGTGTAGGCATGTGTGGCTGCATGTGAGTATGTGTGTGTGAGTACAGGTGTCTTCTGGGCCAGAAGTGTTGGAGCAACTGGAACTGGGGTTACACACAGTTGTGAGCTGATTGATGTGACTAGTGAGAACTGAGCTGGGGTCCTCTGAAAGAGCAAATGTTCCTAACCACTAAGTCATCTCTCCAGCCCCATGGCTTCACTCCTAAATAATCACAATACCAAAGATAATCAATTCCCAGCTCTCCTCTGCCCTTGAGCCTCCCAAGGCTAGAGCACCATAAGTACTGGATTGAGAAGTGGACATAGGCTAGGCAAACGGAGGTAAGAGTTGGGAGAGAACACACAACGGGCCACTGTCACATCTGCAGTGGGGCTTGCTTTCTCCTGCAGCTGACTCTGTTAGAGCTTGCATTGTGTGCATTTACTCAAAAGTACTTCATTTTTCATTTATAATCTTAAGTCTTAGCTCTTTAAAGAGCCTTTTAAAAACTCTAGTTAAATTACTACTCCTGCCTTCATTAGAAAATCCCTGTAGATGAAGACACTATGGATCAAAAAGGGAAGCATTTTTGCACAAGGTCACAGGGTTAGTTCTGGAACCAAGGCTTGGCCTAGTGCATTTCTTTATTTCATTTCTCTTCTAGATTAGGGCAAGGTTGCAAGGCCTGTTTAGGTTTGATCAATCAGTTTAGGATAAGGAATTACAGGTTAGTGGAAGCTGCCTTTGGCAATTTTTTTCCCCCCGGAGTTAACTAGTTTCTAAAACCAAGCCTATGTGTCCACCTGACCATTCACAGGTCTGGATAATTTTAAAGCTGATAATCAGAGCTAAAGATAGTACATGGCTCCTTCTTTACTATTATGTTCTTGGAGGTTGTTTTGTTTTTTAAAGACAGTTGCTCCTGTGCTTGCTTTAGCAGCACACATCCTGAAGACAGGAGCATCCCATACGGCTAAGGCTTGTAATAATACTTGTTATATACCACACAAGGTAAGGTCCAACTTGTGCACTCTCCTGTCCATTCAGCCTCCTGAATGTTAGTGTGGACCACTTTTTTTTTTTTTTTTAAATGTTATGTCATTCAGGTTGGTGCACTTGCTGGCCTTGATCTCACGGCAATCTGCTATTTCAGCCTCCGGTATCACAGGCACGTGTCATCTTGGAACACAATTCTGTTTTTGAGACAGGGTTTCTTTGTGTGGCCCTGGCTGTCCTGGAACTCACTCTGTAGACCAAACTCACAGAGATCTACCTCCTCTGCCTCCCAGTGCTGGGATTAAAGGCACATGTCACCAATGCCTGGTGCCTGTCCTCACATCTCTTTTTTTGTTTTGTTTTGTTTTTGTTTTTTGTTTTTTTGAGACAGGGTTTCTCTGTATAGCCCTGGCTGTCCTGGAGCTCACTCTGTAGACCAGGCTAGCCTCGAACTCAGAAATCCACCTGCCTCTGCCTCCCAAGTGCTGGGACTAAAGGCGTGCGCCACCACCGCCCAGCTCACACCTCTTTTTAAAAAGATATTGTTCTACTATATAGCTAGCCCTGGCTGACTTGAAACTCACAGATCTACTGCCTTTGCTTCCCAAGCACTGGGATTAAAGGTGTGTGTCATCACACCAGGCTTGGACCACTG
>JADRCD010155569.1:0-13145 GCA_019843815.1 Montemys delectorum | reverse complement strand
GCTGGGTATAGTAGTCTAGGCTGGCATTTGTGTTCTCTTAGGGTCTGTATGACATCTGCCCAGGATCTTCTAGCTTTCATAGTCTCTGGTGAGAAGTCTGGTGTAATTCTGATAGGCCTGCCTTTATATGTTACTTCACCTTTTTCCCTTACTGCTTTTAGTATTCTTTCTTTGTTTTGTGCATTTGGTGTTTTGGCTATTATGTGGCAGGAGGAATTTCTTTTCTGGTCCAGTCTATTTGGAGTTCTATAGGCTTCTTGTATGTTCATGGACATCTCTTTCTTTAGATTAGGGAAGTTTTCTTCTATAATTTTGTTGAAGATATTTACTGGCCCTTTAATTTGGAGGTCTTCACTCTCTTCTATACCTATTATCCTTAGGTTTGGTCTTCTCATTGTGTCCTGGATTTCCTGAATGTTTTGGGTTAGGGTCTTTTTGCATTTTGCATTTTCTTTGACTGTTCTGTCAATGTTGTCCATGTTATCTTCTGCCCCTGAGATTCTCTCTTCTATCTCTTGTATTCTGTTGGTGATGCTTGCATCTATGCTTCCTGACTTTTTTCCTAAGATTTCTAACTCCAGGGTTGTCTCTTTTTGTGATTTCTTTATTGTTTCTACTTCCATTTTTAGGTCCTGAATGGTTTTACTCAATTCCTTCACCTGTTTGTGTTTTTCTGCAATTTCTTAAGGGATTTTTGTGTTTGCTCTTTAAGGGCTTCTATTTGTTTACTTGTGATCTCCTGTAATTCTTTATGGGATTTTTTTTGTTTCCTCTTTAAGGGCTTGTACCTCTTTATCTGTGTTCTCCTGTATTTCTTTAAGGGAGTTATTCATGTACTTCTTAAGTTCCTCTATCAGCATTGTGAGATATGATTTTAGGTCCAAATCTTGTTTTTCCGGTGTTTTGGGACATCCAGGGTTTGCTGTGGTGCGAGTACTAGGTTCTGGTGAGGCCAAGCAGTCTTGGTTTATATTGGTAGGATACTTGTGTTTGCCTTTCACCATCTCTTGATCTCTGGTGTTAGGTGTTCTTGGTGTCTCTGACTAGAGCTTGTCCTGTCCTTGCCACCCTGCAACTCCCTTGGACTCCTTAGGCCTGTGGCTCCTGGCTGGTCCTGCCCTGAGTCCTTGGGCTGAAGCCTGCCCTGGAGGCAGGTCCTCCACTTGCAGGGAGGGGGCAGAGATGGTCCTTGATCCAGCTCTGTCACTTGGAAGCTGAGAGGATCCTGTCCCTGCAGCCCTGTGACTCCTGTGCAATTCCTGAGGCCTGTGGCTTCTGGCTTGTAGATCAACTCTTAAAGAAAACTGACTCCCTTTCCCCCAGAAAGCTATTACCTATCCATTGCTTCTCAGTTAGAGGTAGGGGCTCATGAACCTCTCTCATTCCATGCTAGAATATTAACTGTCTTGAGCTTGTGCATACAATCACAGCTGGTATGAGTTCATTAGTGCAGCCATCTTGTCATGCTCAGAAGCGACTACTTCAATATGGTTCTCCTGGACCTCTGCTTCCTACCATCTTCCTGCCTCCTTTTCTATGATGGCCCATGAGCTTGGGGAGAGGGTTATGCTATTGATGTTTCATTGATGCAGCTGAGCCACAATCAATTATTCTCTGCTCTTTGACCAGCTGTGGGTGTCTGAGTTAACAATGCACTGCATAAGAAATCTCTCATGAGGTTTCCTTTATTCACAGTACCTAAAACATGCAAACAGCCTTAGTGTCCATGAATAGCTAATGAAAATATGCTGTCTATATACAATGAAATTCTATTCAGTTGCAAAAAAAAATTGAGGAATTTTTAGATAAATGGATAGAGATGGAAAACATTCTGACTGAGGTAATGCAGACTCAGAAAGATCATGTCACATATTTTCGATCATATACAGATTTTAATGTCAAATGTTCACATTTATCTGTTTAAGTTAGAGTACCAGTAGAATCCAGGAAACTAGAAAAAGATCATTAGTAGAGAAGGAGAAGAAATATCTTAAGTGGGGTGGGGGATGGTAGCAGAAGTCAGGTGATATGAATTCGAAATGGGGATAATGAAGAGCAAGGTTTAAATGGCAAGAGGGATGGGGGAGGGTTAGTTAGAGAAGGAAGTTACAGGGAAGGACAACTAATAGGAAGAATGTTTAATAATGCCACATGAAAGCTTACAGTTCCATATGTTTCATATTTATAGTCAGATTAAAGTGTTTAAGTGGAGTTACCCTATAGAGGGAATTATACTCATTCTAGAAGAAATAAACCTTCAAATAAAAAACTTACTATCTAGTATGTGGTACCACTCTTTGAGTGGTCAGAGGTATCCTAGAGCTTCCCAAACAGTAAAGTATATTGTCATTGCTTTTGTTTGCTGTGATGGTTTGAATGATAATGCCAACCCCCAACACACACACAAGCCTTGGGCATTTGAATACTTGTTCCCCAACAGGAGGCTGTTTGGGAAGGATCAGGAAGTGTGGCCTTGCTGAAGGAGGTATATTGCTGGGGGTGGGTTTAAGATTTTAAAAGCTTTTCACCATCCTCAGTGCACTGCCTGCCTCTTACTTGTGGATCAAGGCATGAGGGATCATTTTCTACTCCAGCTAACATATCTGTAGTTTGCTTCCTTGCTTCTCACCACAATGGACTCTTAACTATCTGTAACTCTAAGCCAAATAAATCCTTCCTTCTCAAAAGTGCCTTGGTCATGATGTTTTGTCACAGCAATAGATCAGTAACTAATACAGAAGTTTGCACCAGAGAGTAGGCTATTGCTGTGACAAACCTTGCAATGAAATGGAAAAAGGGGATTTTGTACTGGAAAAGTAGTGATGTTATAAGAAGAGCTTAATAGACCAGCCTAGTTGGATCTTGAAAGATAGTAATGATGGGCTATGAAGGCCCAGCTCAGGAGGATTCATAGGGAAACAATATTAGACTTGAAGTGGAATCATTCTTGTAATATTTTGACAATGAATGTGACTGGCTTTTTCTTGTTCTAAGAGTCTTGTTCTAAGACTCTGCTAGAAGCTAGATTGAAAGATAATAGATGAATTACTTTGGTGGAGAATGTTTCAAGACAACCTGATATTGACTCTGTCCTGTAGTTATTAGTAATCATTATTTTGCAAGTCTACAGTGGAAAAAGCCCACGGGGTACATAAAGAAATAAGAAATGTACAGATTTGGGACTTTTAAATAATATTGAGACTGTAAAAACTATCAAGACTTTTAAAGTTAGACTGCACACATTTTGTATTATGATATGGCCAAAGTCCATGAAAGCCAAGAAATAGTGGTTTGAGTGAGATGTCCCTCATAAGTATTGGACATTTGAATGCTTGGTCTCTGCTATGGGGGATGTTTGAGAGGGATTAAAGATGTAAAAAAGGTATGTAGCTAGGGGTGGACTTAAGGTTTCAAAAGCTTCCCACCATCCCTAGTGTACTCTCTCCCTCCTGCTTGTGGTTCAAAATGTGAGTATTCAGCTTCTGCTCCAGCCAAAATGTCTGCAGCTTGTTGCCTGGCTTTTCACCACAATGGGCTTTTAACTATCTGGAATCCTAAGCCAAATGAATGTTTTCCTCTATAAATTGCCTTGGTTATGATACTTGATCACTGCAATAGAATAATGATTAAGACAGTTAACCACCAGAACTTGGTGGTAGTGTAAGGTCCTATTGCTTAAGACTCCACATTCATTGGCCACCAGACATGGAGAAATCAAGTTGGTTCTGATCAGAGAGCTTCTTGCTTATTGGCTAGCTTGTAATACCAAACTATGCAGGCTGGTGGGGGAAAATCAATAATCCAACCCAAATATAAATTCCACAAATGGCAAAATATTCCCACGGATAATAGGGACATAGCTGTTAGAGGAGAAGCTAATTAATTTCTGGTTGGATTAAAGATACTTTATAGGAGAAAATATATTAAAAATCTAGCCAGAAATCCATAAATGTATGTTCATGGGCCATAGGGGTGAACTATCTACTATTATTTTGCTAAATGGACATAATATCAAACTGCCCTTTAGGTTCATACCCCTCTACCCATAGATTAGTCTGGCTATCAGACCTAACAATGAAGTTCCAAAGATTTCTTAACTATTCATTTTCCCTCACCAACATAACCATACATGAGCTTTCTCTGGTTAATTGTTCATTGTTACCATAATGTTTGATTGTGGAGGTGAAATAACCTTTCTTTTATAAGTTGCCTTTATCATGATGCTTTGTCACATCAGTAGAAAAGTAGCTAACACACATTAATTATACTTCCTCAAGACCAATTACAAAATAAAATATTGAATTCTGAGTATATAAAACTATAAAAAGTTTGTGAAGACATTTTAAAATTAGAATTGTTCTGAACTCAGATGCACCAATTCTATATGTATGTGTTCATAAGCATCTTCCTTCACATTTCATTGACTATACAGTATAATGAGCTAATTATATAACTACAACTGGCATAGGTCTTTTTTTCAAATTACATAATTTGATAAGTACAACTGCCATATACAATTTAAGCTCTGGAATTGACTTAGGTAAGTGCATAGCGTCATTGGTGGGAGTATAACTCTATAGAGTGGTGGAGACGAGCTGATTAGCCATGAGCTATCATCATTGCCTGAGTGCCTTTGCTTACACAAGAATTTGTCAGACCAGCCTGTCTTACAGAAAATGGAAAGCACCATTTAATTTAGACATGTGATGCAGAGGAAATTGGTTTTCAAATACTTCATTCTATTTCAAAGGAACACCCTCAAGTGTTTCCATTTCCTTCAGGTCTTTATTATATAAACTAGGGGACTAAGGAGACCATTTATTTGCTGTCCTTTCAAGTGCCACTGTTACTCTGAAGTTTTGCCCACACTCCATGTAGGGCTAGCCACTCCTTCAGCTCTGTCTGTTATGTAATCTAACACAGCATTGATTATGTAATATCTAATTGTTTCTATCTTATTTCTGATTTACAATGCATTCTACAAATATTCCTGAGTAGATCTGTTCTCAAAGCCTATAGTTGTACTCTGGGCTTCTTCCTTCTTATGAATAGAATCTTACTTTACTGTGTAATTGGGTTATATTTTCTCATTTTAGAAACTTAACATTTATACTTTTGCTGAATGGTCTTGTCAAGACGTTTCAGTGTATGCCCACTGCTTGGCAGAGTATTAGGCACATGAGAAGTATTTTATGCATTTGCTATTACTTTTTTACCTTAAATTTCTATATAAATTTTCATTGCTAGTAAACATTTCATGTTTTTGCAAAATTTGGTTTACTGATAAACATATATTCATTTGATATTGCTGTTACCTTAGGGTTAAAACAGAAACCACTATTAACTTGTTATTATAGTAACCATCATAAGACTTTTTATTATGAATAATTACTTCAATAATCACTTCTATGTAGTATTTAAATGATATTACCAATTGGAAACTTTGAAATGAAATTTCATATTAAGCTTATCAAAAAGTATCTAGTGAGTTGAAATATGAAGCTGCAATAAAAAAAATTCAAGTGATCGTATTGGGTTGGCCTAATGCTGCTTGTATTATATTGCTACTTTGAGGCTCCCGAGCCTTGTTGCTCCAAGACAGAGTCTGCACATAAGACATGGAGTGACTCTGCACTCAGTTAATGGTGACTGGTAAATAAAGATGCCAACAGCCAATAGTTGGACAGAAGGCACATAGGTATGGTTTAGGTTCCTATGCTTGGGGCAGTGAGGAAGAGAGAAGAAAGGAAAAGCCACCATGTAATCCATGAGCCTTATCCGTGGCCCTGAGGGTTGCCCAATTGGAGTTAAGAGTAGCCCAGAAGGAACATAGAAAATAGTAAGTAATAACTCGGAGTTATTGATAGGAAAGTAGATTCTAACAACATGGAGGGTGGACAGGTGCCCAGCTATTGTGCTGATTAAGGCATATTGTAAATATAAAGGCTGTGAGTGTGTCTTTCTTCCAGAATCTCAATAACCAAAGGTAGGGTAGAAGCCCTGGGCCAGGATTTTAATAGTTTTTATTACAAGTGATCATTTCATTTCATTACTAAGTTGTGAGTTGTATGAACTCAGTATTGCTCTTGTATTAAGTAACATGGGGGATTAGGACCCTGAACTCTTTGATTTTAGAATAAATATTATCAGAAAAGCTAAAATAGTGTAGATCTAGATGAAGATCTAGATGAAGAACTATCCACCTCACTAATTGCATTCCGTAAACAACTTCATCCTTATATAAATCTCAGTCGTGCTTGGTATCAGCGTCCATTACCCTAACAAATTCCTGAGATAGCAGCTGGAGAGATGGCATAGTCAGAAAAGTGTCTTCTACAAATGCATGAGACCCAAATTCAATCCCCAGCACCTATGCAAAGTTAAAAAAGAAAGAAAAAGGCAAAACCTGGAGTGGCAGCTTGCACATAGGAGGTGGGGAGCTGCTGTCTATCCTGCCTACCCAAATTTTCTGTTCAGTGAGTGTATTAGTCAGGGTTTCTATTCCTGCACAAACGTCATGACCATGAAGCAAGTTGGGGAGGAAAGGGTTTATTTGGCTTACTTCCACATTGCTGTTTATCACAAGGAAGTCAGGACTGGAACTCAAGCAGGTCTGGAAGCAGGAGCTGATGCAGAGGCCATGGAGTGATGTTCCTTACTGGCTTGCTTCCTCCTGGCTTGCTCAGCCTGCTCTCTTATAGAACCCAAGACTTCCAGCCCAGAGATGGCACCACCCACAAGGGGCCTACCCTCCTTGATCACTAATTGAGAAAATGCCCCACAGCTGGATCTCATGGAGGCACTTCCCCAACTGAAGCTCCCTTCTCTGTGATAATTCCAGCCTGTATCAAATTGACACACAAAACTAGCCAGTACAGTGAGATACCCTATTTTGGTGGTTTAAATAAGAGTAACCTCCATAGACTCATATTTTTGAATGCTTAGTCATCAGGGAGTGGCATTACTTGGAAGGGATTGGGAACTGTGGCCAGGTTAGAGTAGGTATGGCCTTGTTGGAGGGAATGTGTCACTGGGCTTTGAGGACCCAAAAGCCAAAGAAAGGCTCAGTGTCATTTTCTTCCTGTTGTATGTAGCCAGAAGTAGGACTTGCAGCACCATGTCTGTATGTCACCATGCTCCCCAGCTGTGATGATAGCAGACTAAACCTCTGAAACTGCAAGCAACTAACCAATTAAATGCTTCCCTTTATAAGAGGAGCCAAGGTCACCTACCTCAAATAATAAAATAATGAATGATTAAGACAGAGTCAGTGCTATATATAGTCTCACTATGTGGTGGATGTGAACACACACATACACACACACTGACACACAAAATCATATAATGAGCATGCACACATATACATACATAAATACCTGAGACAATCAACCCCTACAGGCCATCAACTCACTGAGGCTCACGTATTCTAAAGCGTCAGCCCACAGTTGTTTGGTCCCATTGCATTTGGGGAATGTGATATGAAGCTACACTGTGGTGGAAATTCCTAGTGGATTAGAAACTACTTCCTTCATGCCCACCAAGCAAAAGTAAGAAAAAGGAAGAGACAGAATTCCCACTGTCCTGTCTGAAAGTATGTCCTCAGTGACCAACAAGGTTTCTACTAGGTACAAACTTCTAAATGTATCACCTAGGAGACTAATATATGAGCTTTTAAGAGATGATCAAGGCACAAATTAAAACAACATAATTCATATACTAAGCCATGAACTATATCCTTCAACATCTTTGTATTTTTCCTGAAATTATTACCTTTCTTAGCATTATTTTGATTTGTTTAATTCTTAATTTTGACCATGTTCCAGGGTTTATTTCTGGTAATGCCTCAAAAACAACTTCTTGGCTTATTTTCCACCAGGATTCAGCTAATCCTAAAAGTCCATCAGTCATCATGTGGGTAAATGTACAGGATTGTCTCAGAGCTATCATGACAATGCTTGGTGCCACTGTGGCACCATTGTGCATGTCTTGCCATTGTCATGCTTGTCATGCATTGGGCATGGTACTTTTTTACATGAGAATCATTTCATACAAATATATATTGTACATTGAGCATATTTCTATACCTTCCTCCCCTCACCTTTTTTATTCCCATCCTATTACTTTGTTCCCCTTGACCATTTTACTTCTACTTTCACATCATATATATGTGTGGTTCTATGTAACTACACAAAATCTAAGAACCACAAAGGAGAGAATACATGTAGCACTTTTATAGTATTTTTCTATCTGAAAATGGCTTAATTTCTTTAATATGATTATTGCTATTTGTATACATTTTCCTGAAAACAACACAACTTCATTCTTCTTTATGGCTAAAAGAAAAGTCTATTGCATTCAAATATCACATTTTTTTTATCGTTTTCTCTGTTGTTGGGCACATATGTTGACAACATAATTTTACTATTGTGAAGATTGTGCAAGTGTCTGTGTGATAAGTTGACTTCATCAACTTTTTCTACCATATAGAAATTGGGGAGATAAATATATTTAAAAGTATTTAAACATTACATGATGTATACATGTATTGAACAATAACATAGCAGCCTATTAGTTAGAACAACTTTACATTTTTATATGTCAGTTGGAATATACCAAGAAGATGTATATTCCATATACACATGTGTTGGAGATTGGTTCTAATGCTTTGTCTTAATTCAGCCCCCCCTGCATGTCCAAATGCTGGAGTTTCCTGAACTCAATTGGTTTTTGATTTATCAATTAAAATACAATGGCCATTGGCTCAGCAGGAAGAGGCAGGACTTATAGGTTCCCGGGAGAAGAGAGAAGAAAGGAAGGGATATGAGGAGAAGGGGTAGGACAAACCACTCCAGGAAGGAACAAGAGGGAGTAATGCCAAAATGTAGGTACAAGAAGAAAAGTGGCCCCAAAAGGGCTACCCAGAAGCATCTTCAGCAACAAAGATAGGGGACTTCCCAGAAGGAGCCAAGGAAGCAAAGATAAAATATGGATTTAGGATGTGTTAAGCCAGGAATATTGGAGAGGAGTGTTTGGCGGCGGCAGGGAGCTTTAGAAGTGCCCAACCATTGAGCTACTCAAGGCACATCAAAATAAAGCTGGTGCATGCACACACACACACACACACACACACGTGTGTGTGTGTGTGTGTGTGTGTGTGTGTGTGTGCGTGCGTGCGTGCGCGGGCGTGTGTGCATGTGTCTTTCATTCATGAATCCAGAGGGCTCTGGTGAGTGACTGAGAGCATGACCTGTGGGGAGCATAGAGTGGATTAACCAATTCGTAGCTACACACACACACACACACACACACACACACACACACACACGTAAAGATAAAATGAGTAACTAGAAAAGAGAGGAATATTGTAATAGCCATTTCAGATGATTCTTGATATTCTTCTCATATCCTACTCTCAAATAAATGATACCATCTTAAAGATTAATTATACTATAGAATCCGCAATCTTGTGGCCAAGGAAGCTTGTTCCTAATGAACAAAGACAATGACATGACCCAGGCTGAATAAGATTCCACAGTTCCTTTAGAAGGACATTTCTACATGACTTATAACCTCCTTTGAGGTTCTATCTCTTTTTTTTTTTTTTTTGAGGTTCTATCTCTTAAGTATTTGAGTATGCAGATTCAGCCACCTACTAATGGATAAAGCTGGGGAACAAGTTTTTAATACACTTTTTGAGACCTTATTAATTTATACTCTATGAAAGGCACACCCAAATTAGTGGAGAAATAAAAATGTTAGACATGATAGGGTCAAGAACCTCATGGTCACAGTGGTTAAAGATTCATCTGTTCTCCACACATCTAAAACTTCATCTAAGTGGTTTGAATGAAAAGCTAGGACAACTCACTTTAGGAATTATGCCTGGAGTCTATGAGGGGAGTGTGTCAAGGATGCATCTAGACTCACATGTTTAACATCTAAAGCCATTTGAATAGAGGAGTGGACGACTCATGATGTTATTGACTCTATTTAGTTTGGGCTGCTTCACAACATGGAGATCTCAAGATATGTCTTGA
Source organism: Montemys delectorum (assembly GCA_019843815.1). NCBI lineage: Eukaryota > Metazoa > Chordata > Mammalia > Rodentia > Muridae > Montemys > Montemys delectorum. The sequence goes on along the minus strand of JADRCD010155569.1, from coordinate 3,108 downwards.
AGGTGACCACTTCTCTTAGAATCAAAAGTCAGGAAATGGAAGACAGAAACTGGCATAGCCATGTCCAATATATTATATATATTTTATTGGTTTGGAATGTCACAGAGGCAATCTTCATTTAAGGGCATTTATGATGAAGAAGTAGCAACGAAGCATGCAAAGGAGCATGTGAGATAAAAATTGTGATCATCCACAGGGTAAAAGAGGTGGACCAATGGTAAGATTATTCTAAAAATCCCCTTTTCAAAATATTTGAAAAGCATTTTAGTGTTCTTACTCAGATCTCATGGGCAAAATATAGCTTACTACCTATTTTATAAGTAAAAGTTTATTGTTAGTCAGCCACACACATTTGTTTAGGTACAATTTATTAATGGTTTCATGCCAAACTCTAAAGCTGAGTCATAACAAGAGAAATTTTGTGGTCCATAAAAATCTAAAACATCTATTATTTGGTTTTTTTCACAGTAAAAAGAAAGGCAGCCCATATTCTGTAAAGTAAAAATTAATTGACTTAACTATTACAGAGTTGGAGTAAAAAAATAAAAAACTCTAGAGCCACATGTAAGCAATAGAAAACAAATGTACTTATAACTCAAATTAATAAGGTAACTACTATGAAGGGAGAAAAGAAGTAATTAAAGAATGTATTGAATTTAATGTATGCCTGTACACCTTTTGACTAAGAAGAGATGATCAAGTAAACAAAGCTACATTTCTTTTGTAGGGGTGTGTGTGTGTGTGTGTGTGTGTGTGTGTGTGTGTGTGTGTGATTGGTCTAGAAATTCTGAAAATAATCTATTTGTATTATAAAATGGATCAAATGTCTGGAAGTGCTGACAATTTTGGAAATACTGGTCATCATGGCTGAAGGACACTGTAAAGTGGATAGAAAGGTAGATCAGGTATTGGGTTAAATCTGCAGGTATCCATTTGAGTGTATATCAGTATTTGTCACTTTGTTAATATATAATCTATACATCCTAAATCTATTATGCCTATATTCAGTGACAGTCACGTAGTATTGACAAAACTGCTTAGTTTCCATATATAACACTCTAAGTAGAATTCTGTTCATTATTTTGTTTGCTGTTTGGAGGATGGAACTCGGGGTTTTGTGCATGTTAGTTAAGCAAGGGCTCCACCACTGAGCTGTATCCTCTACCCATAAATACCATTTTCTATTACAGGGAACATGAGCTTCTTGTAGATAGGACAAATTCCAGATGTAAAGAGGAAATATAACACAAAGCATACTGAGTCATCTTGTGCCACAGAGCAAGAAAGCATTCAATAAGTAATGAATGAATCCTAGGCACATCAAAAGAACACAGGACAATATTCTGCAAAATTGCAGTTTGACAAAAACAAGGGATGTCTGAAACTTGCTGTAATAGTCTAAGGAGCCAAGACAGTTAAATATAATGTGCCACCCTAAGCAGGGTCCTGTAACACATAAAGGAAATTAGAGGGAATCTCATGGGACTCAGAGAGTGGCGTGTAGTTAATAGCAATGGTCAATACCGGCTTTTCAGTTGCTATGAGTGAGTCAGAGTCATATAGGATGGTAAAAGAGTGCAGGGTATACAGAAATACTCTATTGGGTTTTATAACTTTGCTGTAAAATGACTTTAAATCCAGTTTTTAAAAAAGATACTTCAGAAATGCAAAACCATAAGACCTCCCCTGCAGAGACAACCATTGGTTAAATCTAGGACAATTGTATAATAACAGATTATATTCTAGTTAATAAAATAGGACTCCATAAGTCTATACTGAAAATAAGTATTTTTATATTTTATACAAGGACTCTTCCTTTCTGTGGAAGGCCAACTCATGAGTCTGAAGGCCAACTCATTGAAAGGCCTTCCACTCCTCCACAGAGTTAGGAGAGGTTCGGACCAGAATCTTCAGTAGGTACTAAATTTATTCAAATTGAAATTTGATGAAAATCATACTTTTATAGTCAATAATGTTTTCACAGAGATGGCTTATGATTATGGGTAACTGAAATCAGCTCTTCTGATGAGGAACAGGTGGCCCCACTCACAACTCCATCACCAGGACTTTGTATAGCAGTCCACCCAGAGAGACACCATCAGACCTAATCACAAGGAAACATGAGAAGCAACAAACATGGAAGTCTTCTATTGTTAAAGTACATCAGAGTCATTGAAGACAAAGGGAAGGGAAGGGCTGCTTCTTGTAAAGGAGCAGGGAAGGACTAAGATAAAAGATGTGTCAGAAATGTCAGGGGACAAGTGACGGAAACATGAATGTAGTCTGAAATTATATCCCAAACGTGCATTTCTGTTAATGTCCCCAAACAAGAGGGCTGTAGTTGTGAAAGAGAGTACCTTTGTCTCTAGGAAAAATACAGTGAAGAAATATTAAAAAGGAAAAGAATAGTGCATAGAATCTGTCTTCAAATGACTCAGAAAAAAAGCAATGAGAGAATGAAAGGGGAAAATCATATATCAACTTTGTACTTTGTCCTATTCTTGCAAGTTTTATTTGGGTTTGAAATTAAATCTAAAGGGAAAAACTAATGGAGAAAAGGCAAATAAACCTATAAACATAAAGGGGAAATTGAGAATATGTTGTAGTTTATTACTAACTTTTATTAGAGTTTTACATTTTTATTTTTATTTTGTATGGAGGGAACATGTAATGTGTGCCAATGTGAACATGGGAAGTTCAGAAGACAACACATGGAAATAAGTTCTCCCCTTCCATTTGAACTCAGGTCATAAGGCTTGGCACCAGGCAATTACCGAACCAACCTTCTCCCCTACTCACTAGCCCAAGATGTGTGTGTGTGTGTGTGTGTGTGTGTGTGTGTGTATGTTTTGTGTGTGTGTGTGTGTGCATGCGTGTGTGTGTGTGTATGTTTGTGTGTGTGTGTGTGTGCGTGTGTGCGTGTGTGTGTGTGTATGTGTGTGTGTGTGTGCGTGTGTGTGTGTGTGTGCGTGCGTGCGTGTGTGTGTGTGTGTATGTGTGTGTGTGTATGTTTGTGTGTGTGTGTGCGTATGTGTGTGTGTGCGTGCGTGCGTGTGTGTGTGTGTGTGTGTGTGTGTGACATGTGTATACATATTTTTAAAGCTATGT
>JADRCD010155567.1:0-23455 GCA_019843815.1 Montemys delectorum | reverse complement strand
AATATCTTTTAAAATTCAAAGTCTCTTAACTGTGGGCTCCACTAAAATACATTCTTCCTTCAAGAGGGAAAAATATCAGGGCACAGTCACAATCAAAAGCAAAACCAATGTCTGGGATCTAACTCACAATCTTCTGGGCTCCTCCAAGGGCTTTGGTCACTTCTCCAGCTCTGCCCTTTGTAGCACACATCTTTATCTTCTGGGCTCCAGATGCCTGTACTCCATTGCTGCTGCTGTCCTTGGTGGTCACTGTATGGTACTGGCATTCCCAAAACACTGCTGTAACTAGGCTTTACCAGTAGCCTCTCATAGACTGTCTTCACGGTGCCAAGCCTCAACTCTTTTGTATGACACCTTCAGTCCTGGGCCATGAATTGCAAACTGAGGCTGCACCTTCACTAATGGCCTTCCATGGCCTCTCACTGTGCCAAGCCTCAGCTGCTCTCCATGACCTCTTTATGCTGTCAAAACCAGTACCACCTGGGTGACTCTTACACATTACCAAGTCCTGCTGCAGCACAAGGTACAACCTTGGCTACCTCTGGAACACAGCCTCTTAGTGCTCTCAGAAAACACTCCCCAGAAGATGTCACCTCAATGATGCTGGTCTCTTCTTAATCACCGCTAATTTTTTAGCTCCAGCTAACCAGCATTAATAGCCCCAGCAATGCAAAGTTTTCATTTTAGTAGTTCTGGTATCTTGTTAATCACAGCTGATACTTCAGCCCCAGCTAACCAGAATCACAGAATCTTCACAATTAAAACAACATGACCCTGATAAGAGTCTTTAATCTTCCCTCTGAAATTTCACAAGCCAGGCCTCCATCTCTGCACTGTTCTCAACAAGATCTTCCAAGCTCCCACAGACATTCCACAGAGTTTTTAACAGTGGCTCTTCTAGCTCAAAGTTCCAAAGTCCTTTCACAGTCCTCTCCAAAACATGGTCAGGTTGTCACAGGAATACCCCACTCCTGGTACCAATTTGTCTTAGTCAGGGTTTCTATTCCTGCACAAACATCATGACCAAGAAGCAAGTTGGAGAGGAAAGGGTTTATTTGGCTTACACTTCCACATGGCTGTTGATCACCAGAGGAAGTCAGGACTGGAACTCAAGCAGGTCAGGAAGCAGGAGCTGATGCAGAGGCCATGGAGGGATGTTTCTTACTGGCTTGCTTCTCCTGGCTTGCTCAGCCTGCTCTCTTATAGAACCCAAGACTTCTAGCCCAGGGATGGTACTATCCCTTTGATCACTAATTGAGAAAATGCCCCACAGCTGGATCTCATGGAGGCATTTCCCCAACTGAAGCTCACTTTTCTGTGATAACTCCAGCCTGTGCCAAGTTGACACACAAAACTAGCCAGTACAATACCCCAGCAACAGGGAACCATATTGGAGAAGCCCTCACTGGACATGGAACCTGATGGCGTTCCTAATATTGGATTTGCAGTGTCCAGAATTGGGAGACACAAATGTTATTTGTGAGTTACCCAACTCAGGTATTTCGTTATAGCTGCTTACTCCTCAGCAGGACAACAGGTCCTGGCCAAAGTCCGACTCCTCGGTGCCTTTGGTGGTGGGGCTGCTGCTGTATTGACATCATACAGTCAACCAGGATGATAGCAGCAGCTATACCTAGGGACTGCTCCGGGCAGGGGAGGTGGTATCTGCTGCTGGAGCATCTTATGAGAGAGGTTAACTTCTCGGTTCATAGGTCACAGCTGTGCAGCTCTGTTTGGAAGGCAGACCTCACCTTTATCAAGTGGCATGGGACCCAATGGGACAAATGCACATTAAGTGCCAGGGCAGTATCTGCTGAGGCTGAGTGTGGCGAGGCCTGCTCTGGGTTGCTGTGGTTTTGAGATGGGGAGTGCTCACTTACCCAAGATTAGAGCTGGGGTGCTTAAGAGCCTCCTTCATGCACACCTTTATCACTGAGATAGAAGTGGGAACTAAATGAGAAGATTCTCCAAGGCTCATGTGTAGGCTTAGATTTTTCAAAACCTATTTTTTCCCTTTTTTTCTTTTCTTTTCTCTTTCTTTCTTCCTTTCTTCCTTCCTTCCTTCCTTCCTTCCTTTCTTTCTTTCTTTCTTTCTTTCTTTCTTTCTTTCTTTCTTTCTTTCTTTCTTTCTTTTTGGTTTTTCGAGACAGGGTTTCTCTGTGTAGCCCTGGCTATCCTGGAACTCACTCTGTAGACCAGGCTGGCCTTGAACTCAGAAATCTACCTGCCTCTGCCTCCCAAGTGCTGGGATTAAAGGTATGTGCCACCACTGCCTGGCCAAAACCTACTTTTAATAAGGGTTCTTAAAGGCTTTAACTTTTCTTCTAAGCCACCACCCACCAGAGGTAGTAGAAAAGAAAGGTTATTAGGATATGGGGGAGTGACCCTGTTTAGAAATAGTTCTTTGGAGCAAATTGAGCCTGCATTGTCAGGCTATCACAGTTCAGCTCAGAAGGATCAGCAGCAGCAGCTCGATCCATCTGCAAACACCATTCGACATTGGTCCAGGACATGGAGGTAGGCTCAGGCAGGAATTTGACACTGGGCTAGGACTAGGCTCAAGATGAGTACAGCTGAGGAGTGTTTTTTGCTTTGTGATGAGTCTTGTTAAGACTCTGGATACAGTAACTGGGAGACCTTTGTCTAATTTTTGTTGGTTCCTTAACGACTTTGTTTATGCCTTGGTACTGACTATTCTTTGTATGTACCTAGAATGATATAAAAATGATATAAAATGATATAAAAATGATATAAAAGCAGACTGGAAAAAAGAATAAACCCACTTCAGCCTCAGCTCTGGCTAATGTTTTGTTATAATGTTGTCTAATTGTCTTTTTCTTTTCAGTCCTCACTCCCTCCCTGGAGACCCTGTTGACTGACTGAGCTGGTTTGGTCACTCATGACAAATGATAACTAGTAAGGACTGGTAAGGTGTACCAATGCCATACAGTGTCGTTCATTGTCTGTTGGGTTATTTTGCTATGCCTTCTTAACATCACATGTCCTTTCATGTGTCTACTTTAGCAAAACATCATTTGACATAGCTGTATTTCCAAAGAAACCAGAAGTTTCCATTTCACTCATGCCAGATGCAAGCATGAGATTGCTAGGCCCTAGGTCCCTGCAGCCCGTTCATCTTCCCCTCGCTAGTCAGATCAATAGAAGCAATTACAGGGCCCACCTGCAGGTGCCTCCCACTACCACACAGAGAGTGACACCCTAGGAAAGGAAAGGCCTGGTGTCTCCCCAGGGCTTTTCCCAGGGGCTGGGAGTGTGGAGGCATGAGTGGGCCCTTCTCCCTGGAGAGTATGTTTATCTTGTTCTCTTTGGCTCTGGCTGGCTCAAGGCCTTGTGGTCTCAACCCTGGCTTCCTTAGCCTTTCTAGAAGCATTTCTGCTGTGTAAATGGCATTCTAATGGGACGACTGTCCTTGGAGAGGAAGAGCTGGAGGAGCTTTGCTCAACAACCACTGTCTTGGTTACTTTTCTCATCTCTCTTGGAAAAGAGACAAAAGTCATGTAAGAAAGGAATGGGTTCATTCTGGCTCACAGTTCAAGGACAGGGTCTATCATGGTAGGAAGCCATGTCGGCAGGAATGTGAGGCAACTAAACTATAGCTCATCCATAGCATAGCCAGGAAGCAGAGAGCCGTGAATGCCGGCACTCAGCTCCATCCTCCTTTCTAGTCTGTCTGGAACCAGAACTTGGAACTACTCACCATTGGGAGCGGGGGTCTTCCCACCTCAGTTACCCAACCCAGAGAATCCCTCATAGGCATACCCAGAGATTTGTTTCCATGCCGATTCTAAATCACATCAACTTGACAGTCAAGGTTAAACACCGAAGAGGCCATCTTATTCTCTGGGCAGGCCTTGATCTGTGTCTCCTGATGATAAATGCAGGCACAGCTGAAAAACAGACAGGCCAGATTATGCCTGATTAGTAAGCTTTCGACCAGCAAAGAAAATAGTAGGGCAAATAGAGTGAGATCTGACAGCTATCCGGTCGACTAAAGATTAATATGCAGAACACATCTGGAACTCAAACAGCAGCTATCACCCCAAGTGAGCTGACTGAGAAATGGGAAAATGGCACAGGTATACAAGAATGGAAACGCCATCATGAAAGCCATGAGTTTGCATATGAAATGAGTAGACACTTCTCCAAAGGAGAAATGCAAACGATCTATAGAGTATGTGAAAATATATTGAATGCCAGTGATGATCAGAGAAATACAAAACTGCAAAAGGGCCGGAGAGATGGTATAGCAGTGAAGAGCACTTGATGCTGTGCTGTTCCAGAGGAACATGTTCTGTTCCCAGTACCACACTGGGTGGTTCATAAATACCTGTAACTCCTGCCCTAGGGGACCCAATGCTGTCTTCTGGTCTTTCTAGGCACCTGCATGCACACTCCCATGCACGTTCACACATGTACACACAAAAGGAGACCCTCTTCCCCAGTCAGAAAGGCTGCTATCAGAAGCGGCAGCTGACAAATGAAGCAGAGGGCAGAACTGCTCCATGCTGTCGGAGAGTGATAGCAGTCGTTACAGAGAACAGTATGGATGTCATACAAACGTTGAGAAGCCGAAGCACTGTATGCCTAAGCATGCACGGATCTGGATATGTCACCATTGGAGATGAAATAGTTTACCAAGGAGAGGTCTTGTGCCCATGTTGACCACATGGAGCTGGAGTATGGACCCAATCAGTTGTCCACGGAGCAATGAGTAGCAAGAAAAAAAAATGTGGAATCTACAAAATGGAATATTAATTATCCACTAATACAGAATAGAATTTGTTTTGTAATTTGAATCAACCTTGTTGGAACTGAAGGCCATTATGTTAAGCGACATAGGGTAGGCACACAGGGACAGATACTGTATGCATACAGTATACATATGTGTGTATGTATCCGTGTGTGTGTGTGTGTGTGTGTGTGTGTGTGTGTGTGTGTGTATGTATGTATGTATGTATGTAGAAGCACAAGAGGCTGATCTCTGTAACCAAGGGCTTTTCTACCCACACCCCAGTTCTTGACTACTGACTTGAAAGCTTGTAATTAATAAATACTTAGTTAGGCCTTAAGCTTTGGCTTGTTCCCTGGCTAGCTTGTAACTGACCGATCCCATTTATACTGTTCTATGTCTGTCACATGGCTGGCTACCTCTCCTCAGTTTCATAATCTGGCTCCCTCCAAGTCTGAGCAGAGACTCTCTTCCCATGCCCGACTCTTTCCCAGAGTTTCTCTCTTTCTGCTGGATGTCCCATCTTCTAGTCTACCCTTTCTCATAGGCTATAGGCCTTTTATTGGCAGGTAATGTTTTACACAGTATATGGGAGATTATCATACAGGATAAGGAGATGAGGACAGAGCCTTGACAACAGGCACCAAGGTACAGTTAGACCAGGGCAAGAAATGCTAGTGCTCTGAAGAACAGGTGGAGGACCATGACCCAACACACCTCGAATATCATGCAGAGAGCTAGAAGCCAGGAGTTCAAAGGTTCCAAAGGCAAAAGAATGATATTTAAGGATGAAAATACCAAGAACCCAGATGGATCATTATGAGATGCATGTCCCCTGAGTATACACAGATATCGCCAACTAAATATGTACTGTTACAAAGTGTCAAAGAAGATAGAGAAAAAAGAAATAGTAAAATCAGTAATGGTGGTCAAGAATGAGAGGCCAAGATAGGGGGTGCTGATGGAGCCCTTTGGAGACCAGCAAAAGTGTTGCAAGGGGGTCCTGGTGGCCAAGCACAGCGTCTGAGCACAGTGGCCCACCATGTCTCTCATAGACTCTGGACATGCCTGTTGGTATGTTGCCAGTGGCTTCCCCACCTGTTTTGTCCTCCCAGGCTCTGCTTCCGGGTCCCCCGAAGTTCTGCAAGCACCTGGTGATAGTCAGAGCCCTGCCATCTTCTCCAGGCTCTGTCCTCATCCAGCCAACACTGGACAAAAATTAAAGGTGGTCGAGGCCCTTGGACTTGTCCGTTCTCCTTCCCACCAGTGTTATGTGACACTAGCCTTTGTGTCTCCCAGCAGGACAGGTATGAACCAAGCATTCCCCCTACAGCCTTACGTCCCTGGTACTTGTGATATTTATTGCTCTTTTTGTCCCAGGGCTGCAAATTACTTCCAATAAACAGTGCAAAAAGAATGGCTAGTGCTTGCTTCTTGCTAAATGGCTGTGCCGGGGGAACATTGTGCCTTGAGGAATTCTTGAGCAAGGTGAAGGGCGTGCAGCCTGCACACAGCATGTTCTGTTCTGAACAGGAGCCTGGTGGCTCCATCCTTTGCTCAGTCTTGCATAGGTCAGCAATTAGTGGGGGAAGAATTTCAGTTCTCAGGTTCCCCCAGAGCCTGTGCTGTTTGCTGTGGGCCTTGGATCTGGCAGCAGAAAGCAAGAGTCAGCCCTCAGCAAGAAATCTGCCAGGAGCTGGCACAGAGAGGGGCGTCTTTGGCTGTAGGCTGCCTTCTAGGCCACACCTGCTGGAAAGCTGGATTCTAGGATTTGTGGGTCCTGACCTATCCCAGGTTCCTCCTCTGTCCTGTGAGCCCACGCCTGTGGCTTCACAAGGTGTTGCATGGAGATGCCCTGCAGTGTGAGGCCAAGGGCTTCCCCTGTCCTTCTGTGTGGGAGTGTGGGTTGTTCCCCTGGAAACTCATGCCAGAGTTTAGTTCCTGTTGTGAGGAATTAATAAGAAGACTGAAACTCTGCCTGTGGAGCTCAGGGGCTCAGGGATGGAGGTGATTAATATTAAATAAAGATACTAGAGCAAAACCCTGTGTTGGGATCCTGATGGCTTCTTAAGGAGACACACTCATACACACACACACACACACACACACACACACACAAACACAGGGGGGGGGCGAGAAAGAGAGAGAGAGAGGGAGGGGGAGGGGGAGGGGGAGGGGAGGGAGGTATACAAACGCGATGAGATGCTCTGGCTGCCTTGGGATTTTGCCAACAAGGCCATCAGTTCATGAGGCTCCTGTGTTCCAAAACCATAAGACCAAAGTAAAGTCTTTTCCTTATTTTTTAAAATTAATCTTTTAATTTTTGAGACTGGTCACATAGATGCCAGGCTGGCCTTGAACCTATAGCCCAAACTGATTTTGAGCTTCTGAGTAGCTTGCATTTACCTCCCAAGGGCTGAGATTACAGGAGGACCTGCAACATGTCTATGCAAATCGAGGGCTTCATGCATGTCAGACAAACACTCTACCAAGGGAGCTACATCCAGTCCTGAACTCTGTGGCCTTCAGTTGTGGCAACAGAAAGCAGTTGGACACGTCTCCCTCTTTAGCATGAGAGTGTTTCGAGTTTCTACCTCTTGCAAGAACTTGTAGTAGTAACTTTATAAAGGTTGCTGTCAACCCATTCTCTGTGGGGTGTGTAGGGCTCATGTTTTGGTTCCTTATATTTCCTGGAGGGAGACAGACTCCCAAGGAAACCCCTGGTCCATCTTTTCCATCCACATCAGCACCAGTTAGGGGAGATGTATCCAGAGCCATCACGGACCTGTCTATACCTCATCTCTTGTTATAAGGAACATCTAAAAATATTTTAACATTTAAACATAACATAGAAAACATTTGAGCTGGAGAGATGGCTCAACGGTTTAGAGCACTGACTGCTCTTCCGAAGGTCCTGAGTTCAAATCCCAGCAACCACATGATGGCTCACAACCTTCCATGTGGCTTAATGAGATCTGTTGCTCTCTTCTGGGGTGTCTGAAGGCAGCTACAGTGTACTTACATATAATAGATAAATAAATCTTATAAAAACCATAGAAAACATTTTAAAATAAAATTTTATACCTGTCCTGAAAGATTCATGGGAGGTATGTCAGATGGGGTTGTTGGGACTCCCAGCAAGTGAGCTCATGACATAGGACTGTCTAGTATGGGCGGAGGGAGACTGAGGAGATAGCTCAGTAAGTGAGGGCGCTTGCTACCAAGTCTGATGACCTGAGTTCAAGCCCAGTACCCCTCCCCACCTCCCACCCCTGTGGTGAAGGGAGAGAGGCTCCTGTAGCTTGTCCTTTGATTTCTACACCCCCCCCGCACCCCCCCCCCCGTGCAGGTGTGTCCCTAACCCTTTTACACTCTCCATACTACCTCCCCCAGATAAGAAAATCTAATTAAAACAAGTTAATTAAAACAGCTTCGGGTAGCCAAAACTGAGCCGCGTATGGAATGAATACTTTTTGATACATGTTGAAACATTACTTTTAAAAATAAAAATACAGTGGGAGGTGGGGGTGGGGAGGTAAAAAAAAATAAAAATGCAAGTTGGGGGAGGGAGGGAGAGAGGAGGGGGAAGGGAGAGAACACTAGAGAACTGGGGTGCCTGTAGGGTCTTTCTGACTAAAAGTGGATGCTGGACAGACTCATGTGTGGAAGTCCTATTTTGGTTGGTTATAAGTGGGCTTACAAGGACACTGGAAAACAAGCTGCAGAGCAAGGAGCCCCGGCTAAATTGACATCGTGGAGTTGTCACCTGGGATGAGAAGGCAAAACCATAGGCTCAGTTCCCCACCTTGGGCCCAAACTGTGCTTGGCATTGGCTGGTGTTGTTGTTGCTCCGCCTGGTCTGGTCACCAGGCCAGGGTGGGGATGTTCTGACCACTGCAGCTGGAGATTCCTGGGAGGAACCACACACCCTGGCTCCCTTGTAAACAACCTTCTTAGAATCACAGGGAGCCAGTGTTTAGGGCCCCACACCCCCTCATCCTGAGAAGTGCTGCCCAAGGAGGCTCCCAGAGCAAGGTGACTGACTCAAGGTCCCACAGCTGGGGATGACTCCCAGCTTGGAACGTTCCCAGATGTTGCTCTGTGGTCCTTCAGAGCCGGTCTGGGAGCTGTTTACAAGGCTGGCTGCAGTGTGCTGGCTGCAGTGTGCAGGAATCCTGTGTCCCAGCTGAACCTTTGCAGGAGCCAAGGAGCCTGAACCAGAGGCCGGCCGAGAAACAATCAGCCAGGAGGGAGTCAGCTCTCCTAGGCTGCCTGGGGCTCTGGGCACCACTGTGTCCTCAGTCTAGGTCTCAACCCCAGGCTCCCCAGCGATTAGAATTTGTAAGCGCAGCCTCCTTTTGGCAGGACCTCCTGTACCGCTGTTATTTTTATCTTGGTGCCTGGTTGTAGTTCACTCTTAGTCTCCTGCCACCCTGTAAACATGGCTCACAGCCCTTTCTCCTGCTTGCTCTCTTGGCGCACAAGACAGACACCTGTCTGTCTTTCTGTTCTTTCCAACCAGCTCAGTTATGAGGGTGTGAGGTGGGGGGGGGGTCTTCCCTGGTTGTGGGCTGGGATGTTTGATAAGGTGCACACACACACACACACACACACACACACACACACACATACACACACACACACACACAAGTCAAATGAAGTCCTTAATCCTCTGAGCCCTTTCCCACTCACCTCTGGCATGGCTAGGCTCTGCTCAGAGAGCACAAGCCTGGGAGGGGAGTGAGCCCAGGCGGCCCCAGCATGGATGAGGTGGCTGCTGACCATGTGATTTGATGATGAGACCACTGGCTCTCCTGAGCAGCTTGACTGGCATCAGAAACCAGTCTGGAGGGGATGTCTTTTCTCCTTGGATTAATTATGCACCCGGATCCTGTTAGTCCGAAGTGCATTGCAGGCCTCCCTGCCTAACCACCCACTTCCCCTTCTCTGAGGGCCCGCCTACTGTCCAAAAAATAAAATAAAAGGTAGCCTTAGGTATAGGACAGCACTTAGCTTGCTTGGGACCTCTGCTGGAGGAACTGACTTTGCCATGTAGGACATCGGGCATGACCTAAAAGAGTAGAGCTGAGAAAACACAGAGTGCTAGGGGATCTCAGCTCTGGGTCTGTCTCAGGAGTCTCTACTTAGAGTGTAGAGTCTTATAGCTTGGTTTATCCCTTATAGCTTTGGTTTCTGAGACACATATGTTTGAAATTCTGAGTTTATCTGTCCCTAGTCTATCAGGAAGAGAGCCTGCATTTCACCCCCCATCCTGCTTCTTGCTCCTCTCTGAGTTCCTGAGATCTTCAGACAGGTATGGAGAGAGTATGTTTTGTGTATTGGCTCCATTGACATTTCTTCCTAAGGGGCTGTAAACCTCTGGCAGGGCCAGTGACATGTTCCTCCCAGACTCGACAGGAACAAGATGTGCCCCAATATGTTTATGAGAGAAGCAAGAACACTCAAAAAGGCAGTGCGGAAATCCCATTTATTTCTTCCAGACACTGGACAGTATTCCCAGTTCGAAAAGTATGAATCCACCTGTTCCCCCCTCCCCCCAGTGCACTTTGTGGAGCTCTTAGCACTTAAGGAAGGCAGGTAAGGGGCAGAGGCTTGGACAGAGACCTGGAGCATATGGACTTACTGAGGATCTTACCACGGGAAGCCAGTGGGCTATGTTCTTCCAGGGTTTCGCCAAGGGCTTTCCCCTTATGGTACTTGGAAGCACTGGAGGTCTCCACGGAACATTCTGAAAAAAATGTTCTGTTTGCTCTCAACAGGCCCTTAGCCACATGGGCTGACTATGTTTCAGGCATTTGGGAGATTTCTGTATGCTGGGTGCCTGGGTTGGACAGTGCAGGAACTGGGGTGGGTCAGCTTGGGAAAGCTGGAAGCCTGCTGGTAGCTATTGTCTAGGAATGGAGGGGCTCAGGGATGTGTGAGCTCCCCTGTGGTTGGATGTAGATATTGTTGGGGAAAGACAACCTAACACTGGGGCACGTCCAGTGGCCACATTCTTCTAGATTTGGGAGTATAGAGTCAAACTTGAGGTGGATGTAGCCCATGGGTTTAACTTGTACTCATTTTAGCAGAGAGACCGGATGGTCACTGTCTTAGTTACAGTTTCCATTGTTGTGAAGAACACCATCATGACCAAGGCAGCTCTAATAATGGACGACATTTCATTGGGGCTGGCTTACAGGTTCAGAGGTTCAGTCCATTATCATCAAGGCGGGAGCACGGCAGTGTGCAGGCAGGCATGGTGGTGGAGAAGGAGCTGAGACTTCTGCATCTTGAAGCAAAGGCAGCCAGGAGAAGACTGGCTTCCAGGCAGCTAGGATGAGGGTCTTAAAGCCCACACCCACAGTGACACACTTCCTCCAACAAAGCCACACCCCACTCCAACAAGGCCACACCTCTTCATAGTGCCACCTCCCTGGTCCAAGCAGATTCAATCCACCACAGTTATACCATAGATACAGGGATAAGGGTAACTAACCTATTGTATGAGGCAGAAGCAGAGCAGGTGCCCTACCCCTTTGGACTACATGATGGATAGACCCCCCCAGCAATGGCAAGTCAGAGCAACAGGGTAATAAACTGTCTTATTTCAAGTTGTCAGTGATGTGTGCTGTCTTAGCTTCAAGCAGAACTGAAGCTCTTATGTGTAACCCCTTCCACTGGGTCACTGGGCTTGTCTGCCGGCATGCACTCTGGCATATTTGGCTACCGTCCAAACTAACTTTAAGCAAAGCCATTCATGATGCCGTGAGTATGTGCCCAGATAACGTCATGGTGAAGGACCGCCCAGTGTCCTAGAGATGGGGATGCTGCCTGCCTGTTGGCCTTGCTAGTAGCTCAGTGGCACATGGCTTAATTCTGGGGAAAGGTTAATGCACCACACTGTCTAGAACAAAGAATCCCAAGAGACTGAAGTGTACTCTGGGAGGGGGTACAGAGATGCAGGAGACTGGGTAGGGTTGAAGGCACAGCATGGTCCCACTGTCCAGTGTCCAGCTTTCCATTCCTCTGAACACACTTTGGCTTTCCTTATACGTTCCTTCTTGTCCATGACAGCCTCTAGGGAGGTCTAAAGTCATAGGAACGATAGGTCAGAGGAGACTGTTGTTACTGTGTCCTCAGAAAGACCAGCCTGGACATCTATGTGGGTTAGCCAAAAGCATGAGGACCACCGCTAGGCCTCACATGGGGTTTCTTATGTAGCCCATAGTATTATACACTCTGGGAGACTCCAACATTAGCCCTTGCAGTCCCTTAGGTGGTATGTCAAACTCGTACTTGTTGTTGCTGCTCATAGACAGGGCATGACTGTTGTGTTACCATCCTGCCCTGGGTGCCTGGTGTGGGGATAGTTGTACACTATAGCCTTTCTCCTGATATTTTTGGGCTCTTGTTTCTGGGCTGTCTTCCATAGGGGCTGGGTCTGGTCTCCTGCAGAGCTCTCTAGGTCTGACAGATGCTGGACCTTCTCCAATGGGGCTTCAGGAAATCTCACCATCAAGGCAGCCTTTAGCTCGTCCTATCCTACTTCCATATAGCTCCCTGTGGGTACTCTCCTTGTCATATGACTTCTCCCAGGGCAAGACCAAGCTCCCTTCCTGCCCTGGACCTGACTAGGTGTCCTCTGGCTCACTTGGCTTTCAGCAGGTATTGGCTGAAATCCTGCTTTGCCCATTGGCCTCAGGCAGCTAGCTTCTAGTGCAGTCTTGAGTGGAAGCTCCCAGGAGCCTTGGAAGCTTCCACTCAAAGAGGTCAGTAGGAGCAGGCTATGGCTACCCGGTCCCAGGTAGACACACTTCCTTGGTCTGCCAGCCTGGGCCGTCTGCTCTGGCCAGGAGCATCAATATCCAACTGGACAGTACTCACCCAGGTTCCCACATACTTGTCAGGGGGCATCTCAGGACCACCAAGAGACTCCTCAGCATTTCCTGTAAACATTGGAGAACACTGCCCAGTAGGGTGCTCAGACACCTTTGGCCTCCAGGGCAACATCAGGCCAACACAGCCAGTGTCTTTTCAGAAGACATAATGATGTGCCAAAAATAAGAGAGACATTCCCAGGAACCTTTGGACTCAGACGGCAGTCTTCCCGGAGATGGGGATCCAGAAGAGGAAGGAGGAAAAGGCTAGGTCCTGCAGCCAGGTGCCATGGGATTGCAGCCTTGCCAGGGGGCACACCTGCTTCCAGAAGGGCAGGGAGCCTTGGGTAGATGGGGATCTACCTGGTAGAGAGCACTTGCCTGGTACAGAAGGGAAGCTGGAATTGACAGATAGGAACACAGACAGACAAGCAAACAAAGCATCCACATAGCTCTGCATACAGGTACAATCTTAGGCCTTGGCTATGTGGGGGGGGGGGCGGTGAGGATCTGACCTTTAACCGAGACCAGAAAGTAGAAAAGAACATCTGGAGGGATTGATAAATGACCCATGCAAAGAACAAATATGCTGTTTAAGACCGAAGCATCAGGATACAATGTAACATAGCCAAGGAACAATCGGGGATGGGGGGTGCGATGGGGGAGGCCTGTCAGCCCTGTGAAGCACCCATGATTAAGGCAACAATGTAACTGTTTGCAATAAAGGGATGCAAACCAGAAAGAAACAGAGGCAAAGGCCAAGGTCACGTCGAAGGCAGCTCAGGCTAGGGAGTCAGGTACAGGAAGATGAAAGTCCCTACTGGGAGTTTCCATGTGTCGAAAGGGTAGAGTGTTTGAAGACTGACCATCCCAGGGGGTCAGTTTATGGAAGTTGTCACATTCTGACGTTACTGCTGGGGCCAGAGCAGCAACAGAGATGAGCCCTGGGGTTGTTCATCAGGGCAAATGTACCTTGATGTGCTGACTCAATGGTTCCCATGGCAGACACCCACAGGGTGTCAATCGCAGCTTTGCACACAGACTGTGGTAGGCCAGGCCACTGGATGGTCTGGTTGAAGGGAGGATACTGGAAACCAGCAGGCAGGCCTCTGTGGAATACTGCATGGCTTCAAAAGGAGGGAGACGAGTCTTCCCATATCAGTAAAGCAAACCAAGAAATCCCTTCAAGTCCATGCCTGGAGGTTTGTCTCCATGGTGACTCTAAGTCCAGTCATGTTGATAGTGAGGACTGAGCATCATACCCTGGATGCACATGGGGAGCGAGGAGAAGAGAGGCCCTTGCTTCCAGCCTGGTTGTGCTATATTCAGATGCACTGATGGTTGGGAAGGCCAGGTCGGCCAGTTGCACAGGGTTTTTCTTTGTTCCCAAGCCTTCAAAGAGAATTCCTGTCTGATGAAATGGGGTCCCAGGGACAGAGCGTAGATCAATGCCACAGTAGAAGCCTCTTGTGTTCCACAGCCCTGTCTCACAGTCAAGACTGTGGGAAGGCAGCCTTGTCCATGTTCTGGTCTCTTTGACCCCGGTGGTTTCCTCAGAGATGCCGTCTGACCTAAAAACAAAGTTCAGGTCACAGCCATGAGAGGTAGCTCCTTCGTGTCTCTATGGTTCACTTGTTTTGTGGGAGGCCTTGAAGCAGGCCGGGGCCTCTACCTCACACCAGATGAAGGCGCCTTGGAAGGGCCTCCCTTCAGCATAGAGTGCATGGGAGAAGGCTAAGAGGCCATTTGGAATGCACTGGGGTGGTTAATCTTGCCAGTGTGGCAGGATCTAGAATTACCACAGACATAAACTTGAGTCTGTGAAGGAATTTCTTTGTTTTTTTTTTTTTTGTTTTTGTTGTTGTTGTTTGTTTTTTGTTTTTGGCTGGGATTTGAACTCAGGACCTTCGGAAGAGCAGTCAGTGCTCTTAACCACTGAGCCATCTCTCCAGCCCTGTGAGGGAGTTTCTAGATTTGAGGTGGGAAGATTCACCCCAAATGTTGGCTGCCTCATCTTATAAAGTACCCCATGTAAACTGTCATGTCTCAGGCATTTCCCCACACCCCAGGGGTCTCGGTGGACCCTTTGTAGTAGTAGACTGTAGTAGAGGTGCTGGACAGTCAACTCAACGAGTCACCACCCACAGGCTCCCTACCAATATAGTCTGTACTATGCCTCTCACCAATGGGTTGATGTCCTAGTCCAGGGGTGTCCAGCCTTTTGATACTGTGACATGAACTCACCATCTACAAATGACTGGGGCCACATTCATACCTATCCTCAGACCCATATGGCCCCAGAGCTACAGGTTGCATGCATCTAGGATCTGTGAATGTGACCTTGTTCAGGAGTAGGAGTATAGGAAGTGCAATCAAGTCATGATGGGGTTCCCAGGGTGGTTCCTGATGTAATGAATATTGTTCTCATGAGAAAAGGAAAGGAAGGGAGGGATGTATGAAGACATGAGCGACTGAAGGTCTATGAGCCAGAGGATGTTACGGCCTGGCCACCAGTCAGAGGCCAGGCAGAGGCAAGAGGGTCCTATCTGGTGACTTCCAGACACTAGGGTCCTGCTGACACCTTGGTGTCTGGGCAAAGCCTCTATAAACAGTCCTTTGCAGGGTCTTGCTGTCTAGTCTGTGGGCCTTTGCAACAGCAGCCCCTGCATGCTGCATTGCACTTTGAGATCTGTCATCTTTCTCCCTCTGTCATGGCCACTTTCTTCTGAACCCATCAGGTTTCCAGATGAAGGCAAAATAGCTACCAAGGGCTGTCACTTCCCGTGGCAGAATGTGTGACGCCCCCCCCCCCCAGACATTCAACTCATGTTTCATGTTCTCACCCTGCAAAGGAAGAGACAGAGGCTACACATTCCTAGATCTGCTCTAGGCTTCTCAGGCAGAGACATGGGACTCCATGGCCTGTGGTGGCATCTCCTGGCCTCTTGTCCCCTTGTCCCCAGACCTTGGTTGAGCTCCTGGTTGTGAGCTCAGAGGTAAGGCATTGCTATAAGATAGCATATGCTCTTCCCGTGGCGGGAAGAACAGGGCCTGTAGAATCACATTGCTGTGATTGAGATGTTGAGTGTTGGTGTGTAAAGATTCGTAGGTGGTGGGCGGAGTGGAAATGCAGGGAGCCTTTAAGAGGTAGGTCAGCTGGATACAGTGATGCATCCCTTTGATTTCAGCATTCAAGAGACTGAGAAAGGGAGAGGGAAGAGTCTACAGGGAGGTCCTTGGGTCATTGGGATGTGTTCCCCAAGGGGATGATGGGATCCTGATTTTGCTTCACTTCTAAATGGAACCATTTGCTCCTACTGTGTCATGATGCCCCATCCTCTGCCATACTTGGGGCCAGTAATCCTGACTTTGAACTGAGAGCTAAGCAAAGCCATCTTTAATGAGCAGGTAACCCATGCCAGGTATTCACCATAGACAAAGCTGACCACAGTCCACACAGCCTTATAGCACCAAGAAGTTCCTGGTCAGCTGTGATCTGGGCAAGCAAGCATCTTATGCCCTGGATTCTCTTACCTATAAATGTAAAATGGGGAGAGTCTGAGCTTTGGAGCACCAACAGCGACCCTAGCCACTACGGCTGCATGTCATTTGCGGTGCTACGCTCTGAGGCTGTCCTGTGGTAGATAATTATATCCAAACGTGCGTCTGCTGAGGGAGGGAATGACGAATGGTAGGGACAATGTCAGCAAGCACACACATTCCTGGTATCTTGCCGAAGGCATTTGGACTTGGTGCTGTTTCTCTGTGCTGTCTGCTCTGTTTTTTCAATTACGTCTTTTTCTGGAATCCCAGAACACTGAATCCATCAAGTTGACATCAGTACCAAGTGGCTCTGATGGCTGAGATCCTGGTGAGAAGTCAGGGACAGAACCCTCGCTTTTCCAGTGCCTTGGAATTCATGCACACTGATATGTCCCAAATGGCTTTCTGGAGACCCCCTTGCTAGATGAGCGCCTGAGATATGGGATTGTAGGCAGTTTGTCCACGACCCTTCTGCATCAGAAGAGCAGAGGCATTTGAGGGCTCTCAGGGTTTCCAGGTACCCATGTATGTGGTCTCCCCATCTCTCTCCCTCAGTTAACTCACAAGATGACACATGTCAATTGTAACCAGGAAAGGGTCTGAGATACTCATTTGGGACATCCAGTTTCTGGAATTGAGGGATTCGTGCTCCAAGAAATCTCCCTTGAGCAAATATGCTTGCATGAGCTTTGGAAGGCAGCTCATTATTAGGACAATGGTTTTCTCTTTTCTTGTTATTATTTTAAAGTATGCATGTGGGTATGTGTTTGTGTTTGGGTATGTGTATATAAGGACAGGTACCCATGGGGGCTAGAAGATGGAGCTGGGATTACAAGGTAGTTGCACGCTGCGCAGTATGGTTGCTGGGAATTGAACTCAGGCTCTCTGTAAGAGCAGCAAGTGCTTTTCACAGCTGACCCACCTCTTCAACCCCGGAGAGTGAGTTTTGTAGACACAAACAGCCACC
Source organism: Montemys delectorum (assembly GCA_019843815.1). Taxonomy (NCBI): domain Eukaryota; kingdom Metazoa; phylum Chordata; class Mammalia; order Rodentia; family Muridae; genus Montemys; species Montemys delectorum. Next base: position 6,315 of record JADRCD010155567.1, on the reverse strand, counting down.
TCTGTCCTATTTTCTTCATAATCAATCCTGGCCAATGGTGCTCATGGACAAGGGCATGCTGGACATTGTGGTGGACACAGTTTCTGACTCTTTCAGCTCTGGCATGAGTCCCAGGCAGCAGCAGTCAAGTGCTGCTTAGCAGTGTGAACTGCCCATCTTTTTATTCTTCTTATTTTTATGTCCTCTTTGCTTTTAACTACAACTACCAAGAATTTTAGAAGACATGTTCCAGTGCTGGGCAGACAAACTCAGTTGCTCAAGTGTTTACTACACAAGCACAAATACCTGAGTTCAATCTTCAGAATCCATGGGAAAAAGCCAGGCCTGGTAGCCCATGCTGGTAACACCACATGGATTTCTGGGGGCCCTCTGGTAATCCAGTGTACTCTACATGGCAGGTTACATGCTGATGTGAGAGCTTTCTGGAAAAGAGGGTAGACAGTACTTAAGAATTGATGCTGAAAGTTGTCTCTGGCTTCACTTTCGTGGGCACTCATACACCCATCTATACGCACATGCATTTCCTCTCTACACACACACACACACACACACACACACACACACACTCTGGGAGGGAGAGAAAAGGGGGAGGGAAAAGGGGGGGCAAGATCAGGTGTGGAAAAAGATGGGGGAAGTGCAGGGGGTCAGGAAATTGAATGGAGGTGTGTAGCAGTGGGGGATGGGGAACTGGGGGTAGCCACTAGAAAGTCCCAGATGCCAGGAAAGCAAGAGGCTCCCAGGACCCAATGGGGATGACAGTAGCTGAAATACTCAACAAAGGGGAGAGAGAACCTGTAGAAACCATATCCAGAGTTTAGGCACGACTCCCAGTTGAGGGATGGGGCCACCTACTCATCTCAAAAATATTAACCCAAAATTGCTCCTGTCTAAAAGAAATACAGGAACAAAGAGTAGAGCAGAGACTAAAAGAAAGGCCATCCAGAGACTGCCCTACCTGGGGATCCATCCCATCTGCAGACACTAAACCCAGACACTATTGGGGATGCTTGCTGACAGGAGACTGGTATAGCTGTTCCCTGAGAGGCTCTGCCAGAACCTGACCAAATCAGATGTGGATGCTCACAGCCAACCATGAGACTGAGCACAGGGACTCTAACGGAGGAGTTAGGGGAAGGAGTTGAAGGGGTTTGCAACCCCATAGTAAGAACAACAATATCAACCAACCAGACTCCCCAGAGCTCCCAGGGACCAAACTACCAACCAAAGAGAGCACATGGAAGAACCCACAGCTCCAGCTGTATTTGTAGCAGAGGATGGCGTTTTCTAGAATCAATGGGAGAGGAAGCCCTTGGTCCTTCGGAGGTCTGATGCCCCAGTATAGGGGAATGCTAGGGTGGTGAGGCAGGAGTGGGTGGGCAGGGGAGCACCCTCATAGAAGCAGGGGGAGGGAGGAGGGGATAGGGGTTTGCAGAGGGGAAACCAGGGAGGGGGAATAACATTTGAAATGTAAATAAATAAAATAATCAATAAAAAAATACTATAGTATGCAACCTCTTGGACTCTCTGTCCTGCTGTCCAAGCCTTTTCTGTTTGTTTTTCACCTCTATTTCCAGAAAGGAACGATGGGTGGAATCACCATTCAAAGTGTATCAGCCTCAAAACAAGAAAAACAAATAGCTCTATATCTATGGACAATGTTTTCTCAGTCAGGATTTAAGGAGAATCTTCATCCTAGGTTTTCAAACTCAAGGGTGAAGTAGCCTTTGATCAAATGCTAACAAATGGGAAACAAAGCCCAGAATGTTCTTGGGCAAAGCTTTGGAATTATAGTCACAAGGCATATAAATAGCTCTCCACAGTGAAGGCCAGGCCACAAAGCCATGTCCCAAAATAGCAACCGGCTCTCCAGCATCACGGTGTTCTGTAAAAGCTGTACAACCCAAATCCCACCATTATCCGAGGAGAAACACCAGGCCCCACCTTAACTCCCTGCTAGGCTCCACCCTGGCTCTTTCCATTATTCATCTGGCATGCTCTGAATAGGAGAAACAAGTGTGACTGAGCTCAGGAGCCTGGAGTTTCCTTTCCGCAGTGTGGGATGGGATCCCCGCCCCTTCCCCTTTTGTTAGTGTTTGTTGTGGGAAGGGGGAGTGTGGGAAAGCTGCTGTGGTCGGCTTTCAGGTGACACCTCAGTCGACAACAGACGCTTAATATTTTCAGAAAAACAACCCAGGAGCCACAGCTCTGCAGGGAGAAGCAGTGTAGGGGTCACCCAGAGCCCTGCACAGGGTCAGGAGGAATGCAGATGCCGCTGGCTGACTGGAGAGGGCCCCCCCCCCCCGGGCGCCCTCGGATGGACTAGTTCTCACATGCTCCACCAGAGGCTGGCTGTGCTGTGATCTTTTACTCAGACCAAGGCCTGAGAGCTCGAGTTAAGGAAGGCAGGCTTATTGGGCTCACGGATCCTGAGATCTTGTTCTGGGATTGGCTGGGGTTTTGTCTGTGGTGAGGCTGAGCTTCATGGTGGGCAGAATATATTGGAATACAGCCACACTTCATGTCAGCTGGGAAGCAGAGACACCAAGAATGGGTTGGGAACCATCATTCCCTTTTAAAGCATGCTCTCACTGACCTACTTGCTCTAAGTAGGCCCACCTCCTAACCTTGCTGCCACTTTCGGATGATGTCTTTGAATTACGAGTCCACCACTGGATGAGCCCACTATTCCTGCAATGGCTCATGTGCTATAGGCTGATTAATTGCTGATGGGCTTTTGACATGTAACTGGGCTATGAGGGCTCAGACCTTGTCAGTACATCTCTAGGTGATGTATAACAGCTAATGTCAAGCAGAGACTAGTTCTGTCATGTAATTTACAGATGGTCAATGCAGATACACCCTTCTTTTCCCCTAATAGTTTTAACCCAGGGTCAGCTGAACCTGTAGACATAGACCTGCAGGAACAGCAGATTGACCATATAGCAAGAGCAGTCTGCAGGGGGAAGGCAGTCATCAGAGCCCTTGCCATGCAGACCCACATCTGTGTGGGACAGTCACCGGGCCAGGGGGAGGGTTGCCCTGGTTCACACATAGAGTAACTGGTGTCCTCTTTTGAACCGACAGCTGCCATCAGCACCAGCCGCCAAGCCACGATGAATCCTCAGACCTTCTCTGGGTACCCATGGACAGCAGCTCTAGGGGTGTGGCCACGTGATAGTACAGAGTGCAGACTGCAGACTGGTGTCCATCATTATCCCCGAACCCCCTGATGGCATACAGAACCTACATAGGTCTTCCTCTGTGGTTTAGGGAAGGCCCTCATGGCCCCTGAGGGCAACATACAGAGTTTCCCAGAGGTGAATTGTCACCTTCTGAAGTGAGGTTAGAGGTCATTCGTCTTCACTTTCACTTGATGCTCTCCATCCACGGCTTCCAACATGCTTCGCCACCTACCTATGGGACTCCATCATCTTACCCACCGAACCATTTCTGCAGCTTTGTGCGGGCAGAGTTTACATTCCTACTTCGATCAGATACCCAATATGAAAGGAAGCTTACAACTCTTTCCTTGACGTATGAGGAGAGATTAGAACAGAGTTCGAGTTTCAAAACTTGAAGGAGGTTTCTGTGCCAGCTTTGCCCTTTCTCGCCCTGGAGCTTTCTTTGTTGCACTTCAGCACCAAGTAGAGCACTATCCTGGGACTTTCCTGGAAGTCCACACCGGGGAAAGGGTTTCAATCACCATGCTCTCGTTGTTTAGCCTTGGAGTATCTACCAGAGGCCCAGGTGTTCAAGCATTGAGCTGAGGTAGCTCGCTTCTCCTGGCTTCAACCTCTTTGTCTTTGCAGTGTTCCCCATAGGACCTGGTAGAGACCAGGGCAGCAGTTCATTGAAAGAATGGGCAAGCACATGAGTGTGACCAGCTGCGGCCACCCTGAGCAAGACTTAAGGTCTTACATATTGGTAGGTGACATTAGAAACACTTACTGCCAGGCGGTGGTGGTGCACGCCTTTAATCCCAGCACTTGGGAGGCAGAGACAGGTGGGTTTCTGAGTTTAGGTCAGCCTGGTCTACAGAGTGAGTTCCAGGACAGCCAGGGCTACACAGAGAAACCCTGTCTCGAAAAACAAAAACAAACAAACAAACAAACAAACAAACAAAAAAGAAACACTTACCGAGGGACTTGGCTTTTGTGAGAGCATTGGGGATCCCTGTTACTTTGACAGACAGTGTCTGGAAGAGATGCGTACAGGCATCATCCCGGGACTATCCTATGACATCCTGAGGGGCATAGCCAGGATATAGACAACAAGGATATGAGTCTCCTCTCAGTTACTTTACTTCTCCTCATCCTCAGAGAACCTGCTCTTCTGCATGCCAGTGAGTAGGTGTGCACTCACACGGCTCAGCTTATTCTCAACCATGTCTCCACCATTTTCAGCTGGGGAGGAATTCCTTCCTGTTTAGTATTCCCCCCCCCCCACACACACACTCAGAATCTCTTCCTCTCTAGCCACACGTGACTTCATGGGCCCACAGGGGGATTGGTCTCTTCAGTGTGGAAGCTGAAGGCTCCCTGATATTAATCCACTCCTGTGACCCCAGGAGGTCAAAATGCAGGAAAAGGTGAATATGGCTTTCAGTACAAACTCTGTGGTGGGGCCGGTGGCCACAGGAAGGGCTGCCTTCTAAGTGGCTGCCTTCAGCAGCACTCTGATCCCAGGGCATCCTCTAGTGGCTTGCTGTCTGGGGTCACAGTGGCCACACAGGAGCAGATTTTGCTCCAATCAGTTGTCATGTCTGTAGCACAGGGCTCCCTTTCCATCCCAGGCCAGCTTTCTAAGCAGCCCCGTTGTCAACAGCTGGCATCTGATTTTAGGGTTTGCTGGTTAGCTCAGTTTTTGTACCGACTGTCCTCTCCTTGCTAACTTGGTCAGAGCCTTGGCTGGGAGGGGAAGTGAATGGCTCTGAGGCTGGAGGTTTGTGACATTCCCTTTGGCTGCCTGAAATACTTTCTCTCCAGTGTTCTTTCTCAAAGCAGCTGCTGCCTCACCCCGCTCAGCTTTTCTTTCTTCCTCTTCTAGATCCTTACTACCCCTGGCTCTCTCCATACCTGTCATGGCTCTGGGGGACCCAGGCCTATCGCTTTACAGAAGTGTAGAGATCCACTCTCCCAGCTTAAAAAAAGGCTTAAGTGGTAGGTCCTGAGGTCAAGTCTGGGAGGTGCTTAGACCTGTGAGTCTGGACTTTACCACTAAGATGATCTACAAGTGGGGCTCTTGGGACACTTGGGATAAGGTCATCCTCACATAGAGGCAGATTCTAGTCCTATGCCATCCATCCTGCGCTCCCTCTCCACTCATGCTTGCTCCTCTGTGTGCCATTAAAGTCAGGAAGCTGGCTGTCGGAGAACATTAGCCTTTCTGAGAAGGTGCTGGCACAGGGTCTGAGTTCCCAACGCTAACCAGCTATTCAAGGCTCCTGGCAGGCACTGAAGGCTCACTGGAGGTCTCCGAATCGACAGCCAGTCCCCCCTGGCTTTCTGGAAGGCAAGAGTCTGCTGCCTTGCAGAGGTCAGAGGTCAGAGGGCAGATGTTGATGTCCAGCATCTGAATGCCATTGCTGTTTTTCTGGAAAGCTCTTGGACCCTTTTCTGCTCACACGCTATCATGGACATGTAGACAGAAAAGGAGACAGTCACTCAGTTACTGAGGACACCCAGGGCAAGCACGCAGTCTTCTGCACACTGAGTGTGAATATTTAAAGCCCCTTCCCCCCTCCAAATCTGGGATATTTTTCAAAAGCCCATCGAAGCAGTGAGGGATGGGCTGTGGGGGAGGAAAGAAGCACTCTTAGCTGGTGGGTCGGCCATTTTCCTGTGGTCCAGTGGGAAAGGTTCTGGAGACTGTGTTCCTTGGGTTCTGTCTTAGTTTCCTTTCTTTGCTGTGATAAAAAGCCCCGACAAAAACAATTAGAGGGAGAGAGGGTGTTTGGCCCAGGGCTCGCGGGAGGGAAGTCCGAGCAGGAGTTTGAGGGAGCTGGGCCCAGTGGTCTGCCACCGAGAAGCTTCCTAATGTTCTGCTCCAGTCCTCTGTTTTAGACTGTCCAGGGCGCTGCCCAGGGCAACAGGGCCACCACACAATTCCAGTCTCCCCCCTCGTTAACCTAACTGAGATAATCTCCCATGCCCTGCCCAGAGACCCGGCTCCCAGGGGACCAGGTGACTCTAGATTCTACCCAACCCTAGACACTATAAATTCTGAATCTTATTGTTCCAGGGTCCCAGGAGGCTTAGAACCAAGAGTTCTCTCTTTCTGAGGCCATTTCTCTACCATTCTTTCCACGGTCTCTGA
>JADRCD010155563.1:0-30886 GCA_019843815.1 Montemys delectorum | reverse complement strand
GGGGGGGGGACAACTGAACTTATAAGTGCTCGTGTCGCAGAAGCTCCCTGGGAGAGCCCAGGAGGCTGGATTCCTAGCCAGGGTCTAGCGCCCCCGGATGCTGGTAGTTTAATTTCCCTTCTGCGCTCTCCCCAACTCCTGGGAACTTCCTAGCACTGGAGCTTGCAGTGTGAGACGCTCTGATGCAATCTGGGGTACACAGAACATGGCAAAAATAATTAGCAGGCGCTCTCTAGGAGGGTTCTCTTTCGATCTGAGATCTGAATCCATCTCACCCTTCTAGGAGCCCGGGCTGATGGGGGTTTTGGAGTAGTGGGGCAGTGGTTGGGAGAGGGATGCTGAGAAGAAGTAAGGTCTGAGAGAAGTGAAAGGGGGAGGAGAATTCACCCAGCTCCACAGAATCCCACTTAAACCCCCAGAGCCACACAGGATAGAGTTCTACCGCCCCAAGAAAACAATCACACTTCAGCCCTCCCAAGCCATGGGGGAACCGGTCAAGCTGGCTAGAAATAATTTGTAACCAGACTGTTGGTAATTGTGCTATGATGGACTCATTAAAATGGAGACCTGCGGTGAATTTTGAGAACAGGGTCAACCGACCTTGACCCTTTGTCCCAGGAAGTAAAGAGGAAGTCTTACATGGCTTACCAGCCAGCACTGCCTGATTGCAGCATTTAGAAATATTTTAAAAAATAACTTGAGGTGATGATACACATAAATATATGTAATACACACATATATATCATATATATGCACACATATATATTAATGTGAAGAGTGAGCCAATGGCAAAGAAGCCTGCTGCTCTGGATCCTCCCCACGCCTTCCTCCCATCACTTTGACACAATCACTCTTTGTATCCCAAGTTGGCTGCAAACTCACGATGCTAACTAACACTTAGCCTCCGTGGTACTGGGGTTACAATCACCCTCCATCCTATCCAGGTCGGCTGTTGTTACTTATTCTTTGAGGTCTGCTGTTTAACTGATTAGAGGAAAGCAGAAACCGAAGCGAAGTGAAATCCAAGCAGTGCTCCCGTGGAATTGATCTGAATGTGGAAAAGACAGAATAAAAATCAGTGTTGTCTATAATCAATTTCATTCTACCAAACTAGCTGATAAGGTATAAAAGGTGTGCCAACTTCGCAGCTTGAAGGCTTGTGCAGAAAAGATAGCGCTTGCAACCAAACTGCACAGTCTAAATAAATATGAATGAAAAGCAAGCAGGTGGTGAGTAGCAGCTGTGGGTTCCGCTCTTACAACTGAAGGCTCATTGCTTGGTAATTTCCCCCTCTTTACATCAGATTCTGGTTTTAGAAGCTGGTGAAAGTGACTATGCATGTCTGTACTATTGTTGTTGTTATTATTATTCTTATCATTTGAAGGTATTTGATGGTTGGATCCTGAAGGGGGAGAAATTCCCAAGTTCTCAGGATCACCTTCTGCCCACTGTGAAGAGGTACACAGATTTCTGTGAGAGTGGTCTTACCAGGAGGAGCATCAGATCTTCCCAGAATGTGGCCATGCTCTTCTTCCGGGTCCACGAACCAGGAAATGGATTCACGATAACCATAAAGACAGATCCCAACCTCTTTCGTAAGTGAACACAAGCAACAGACAACAGACGGGACTCAAGTGGGGGTGTGGTCACGTCTGCTTTGTAAAGATTGTATTGCCTCACGGACTTAAACCAGGCTTTTTATTCCTTGTTATGAAAATTAAACCACAGTTGTTGTTGTTGTTGTTTATTGTATTTCCCAGGCTAGGTAGTATTCTAACATATGGTACATACACTTCTATTTTCCCTCCAAAGTCTTGCTCTGCCCTCCCAAGGCATTCCGATGGTGATGGTTCGGTAACCAACTTTAATCTCTCAAGCCACCCTGCAGATGCAGGATAAGCTTGAGGAATCATTTGGTGCCAGAGCTTTGTAAAAAAAGTCTGAAAGGCTGTGCTTCTGAGACAGGTGGGCAGATGTCATCCCCTAAGGAGGAAGTGAACCAGTGCCCCTGTGTCACCTTCTTCCATATTATCTTCTCCCACAAAGCTGCCACCCTACCTCGGGTCATTTCTGGTAGAGAGATACTCAGATTACGCTGTAAAACTATACAGCCAACCTGAAAGAGTGTGATTTTGAGCAAAATGAGTTCACACATAGGCTTATTTCCTCATTAAGGGAAAAAGCCGATAACCAGGGATGTAGTTAAGTGCTAAACCATTTGTCTAAGGATGCTTGAAGCAAAACTTGGGTTCAAACTCTAGCACTAGGGAGGGAAGAAGGGAGGGAGGAGACAGAGAGAGAGAGAGAGAGAGAGAGAGAGAGAGAGAGAGAGAGAGAGGAAGGAGCGGGGAGGGAGAGAGAGGAAGAAGGAGGGGAAGGGGAGGGGAAGGGAGAGGGAGCGAAATTCTGCCCTGAAAAGTTGAGGCTATCTGAGAAGCTGACTGTTGAGGGTTCATTTCTCCTGGCATTTGCTTGGTAAAAAAATCAGAAGATGTCTTTTAAAATTGTCAAGGAATTTCACTTATTTCTGAAATTAAGAGTAATTAAAACTATAAGGAGATAGGTCAGCGGGAAGGCAAATCCCATGCCTTTGTTTCATAGACTTGAAATAAAAAAAAAAATTTCAGAAAATCTTAAGACTATCACGTTTTAAAAGTTAAAGCTGGGCATGGTGTGGACTTGGTCAGCATGGTCAGCACTTGAGGGCAGAGGCAGGCAGATCTCAGTTTGAGGTCAGCCTGGTCTACAGAGCAAGTTCCAGGACAGCCAGGGCTACACAGAGAAATCCTGTCCCACAGCAGCAACAACAATAATAATAAATATAAAATATATAAAAAAACCCATTTAGTCAACTTTACATTACTCTATACCCACCAAATATGTATTAGGCATAAAACTGTTGTCTATTTTATTCTCATCTTCTGTCAGTATCACAAAATCTTTAGAATAAAATTAGGTATGGTTTTATTGTTTAACAAAAAGCACCACAGCTCCAAATTCTATGGATGAGGTTCTGGCTTCATGGTTGAGCTTTCTCCTAGCTTGGATCTAGAATCAACTCAACAGAAGTGCTCCTGGTAGCCCCAGGTATGTTGTCTGACTGGTAAAGACTTCCTACCTTAGGACTGTTATAATCAGACAAAGATGAGAAGCCTTCTGGCTGGTGCTTCCCAACAATATTCACTGAGTTCTATGCCCCTGTTCCTTCCTCTCCCCAGACTGTCATGGTGATATATATACCCTCTCCATGGGCCTAACACCTAACTAGAGAGGTCCAGCCCTTGGATGTGGGTAACTACAAATATGTTTAGCATCATTCAAAGCTATCCTGGGGCGCATGTGACCAGTGGGCCCCAGGTTGAACATACGTACTAGACCATGAACTGAAATCTAGAGCAAAGGTATAATGAACTTATAAAAAATCAGCACTCTAAATAATGTATTTGTATCTTTTTTTCCCCTCCTAAAGCTTGCAATGTCATCTCTCAGACTCCGAGTGGAAGGTTTACCTTGGTGGTTCCATACCAGCACCAAAACTGCAGCTTCTCCATCATTTATCCAGTGGCAATCAAAATCTCTGATCTCACCCTCGGACCCTTGCATGGCCTTCAGTTAAAGGTCAGTGGCTTGCTTGCTCCTTGGCCATTTGGTAAGGCCACTGTTTTTGTTGTTATTTTTTGTTTGTTTGGTTTTTTTTTCTTTTTTTTTTTATCAGCGACAAAGCTCTCATCCTGTAAAGAACGTGGAACTATGTGGCCCCTGGCTTTTAAGTCTCCTGCATGCTACCCTGGCTTCCTCAACGTTTATTTCAGGAACGCTGCAGGCAAACATTCAGGTGCCCGTTCTGACTACTCCAGGGTTTCTCTTGTGACATAGGAAATGCTTTCAGTTGATAAAGCTGCAGCATGTAATTACAATTGAACACGCTTGTACTTTCCTCTTTTACAAAAATCCTCTGCTAGCTGAGCCTCCTCTGAGTCATCGACGCAGCTGCTCTCCTGATTATTGGAATTTTCTTTTGATACGAAGGAAGTTACTCTCATTGACAGCACTTGGCTAGGAAAGAATGCTAACGGTGGCATAAAATATGAAATTGGATTTTTCTATTGCAAAGAGCAATGAAGTTTTGAAGAGCATGGTCTATGACATCTTGCCTATACATATACATGCATATGTATATGTGTATATGTATGTATATATATATACATATATGTGTGTGTATATATATGTATATGTATATATATATATATATATATATGTTAGTTGTGAAATTCCTACCAACTTGTTTTAATATCAGCTTTGGTATGTGCCTTACAATGAATGCTGGCTTCACTACATCCCTTTGCTAAGACAGTGGCTGCTCCGTGAGTCACCTTCATTTCCTTTTCCTCGTTCATAGGCCTAAGTTAAGATAACACATGCATTTGGTGGTATCAGAGGCAGCCAGTGTTCCCAAACATATAGATCTTTGTAAAAACTAAGGAATAGGACTGAGAAAAGGAATTGCTATCTAACTTCCTCCAGCCCCCACACCCACATGTCTCTGCCTCTTCTTTGTTGTTCTTGGACTTTGATTGAGGAATGATCCTTTGATACGAATGTCTGAATGCTTTGGATCCAACCTGATGGTGTTTGTAAGCCATGCTATTCTTGGTGAATGATCTAGGATCTGGTGGGAAGCATGCTAACATATTAGGAGATCTGCACTTTTGGTATTGAAGCTCTAAGAATAACTTTGATATTCTTCTTAACATTTTTGTGCCTATTGTGGGTTCTAGGTATCTATTCCTTTAAAAACCTACTTTTTGAGGCCTGGGTATTGAAATCTGGGTATGGTAATTTATACTTTTAATCCCAGTACTGGGAGATTGAGATAGGAGAACTTCTGGTAAGAGGCCAGCATGGTCTTCTCTTTACTAGTACTACTGAATAATAATAATAATAATAATAATAATAATAATAATAATAATAATTTCCTTTTTGGGGGGACTATTCTAGGTTCTAGAAATAAGCAATGAGCAAGGCAGGCCATGCTCATAGGGAGCCTATTTTGTAGTGGGATGACACAGGCAAAATTATCATGGATTTCAAATCATGGTAAGTCTGTACAGAAAAATGCAACAGAGTTGTTTGATAGACAGGGGCTGGAAAGTGAGTAGACAGGACTGCCTGAGACAATGTGGTCAGGAAAGGACACTTAGATCAGAAGAAACAGCACCCATAGGAGGCAGGAGGAGCGGACAGAACAGTGCTTAACGCTTCAACAAACACATACAGGAGCTGCTACTGAGGCCTGGAACCCCAGACAGGTCCCCATGCAGTTCACTTTCTGCCACTGTTTATAAGAACACCTGAGAGGATGCCAGAGAGGAGAGAGTGTCATCACTCACCAAGTGGAAACTTCCGTCTATCTACTCATGGGAAAGGCAATTATGTTCTTCCATTCCTAAATAGCTTGTTCGGATGTCTGTTCACAAACTTGTGCACAGTGGACCTAATTAAATCTTTATTTCATCATGTAATGAAATTACGTTTGAAGTACCTAGGCATGCAGTTACACTGATAGGAGGTTCTTTAAGCATAAGCAGCCCCTGTTCTCTCCATTCCTTAGCTAGTTTCTGTTATATGATGTGTCCATTTTAGTTCCCACCACACTGGAGTGCTCTTCTCAATGTCTGACAGGTATGCACCTGAGTGGATGGGTGTTTGAAGTCCTCAGTTTTAGATCTTGGCTCCCATGTGTTAGGGTTCGTCTGGTTAGCTTCAGGTTAATTGGCCACATACCACTAGATCTCTTACTGAGTACCCATCAGTGAGTAACAGGGTTGCAGGCAAACCTAGCTACTGGGCTGATGGGAGACCGTAGAGAATGAAAATGTGGGAAATGCTTTAAAATGTCACTAAGAATTTAAGATACATGTGTAACTCATTCCTATAATCCCAGTCCTTGGGGGAACTGACATGAAATCAGGGCTAACCTGGGCATGTGAAGCAGGGACCAAGCTCGACATCGGGGACTGAGGACGTATACTTTCTCTGTGTTGAGCGAGACACAGAAATCACTGCGGCTAAGAACTGTGGAAGGATGCGGGGAAGCAGGAAATGATGGTTTAAGAGGCTCAGAATGAATTCTTTTGAGGGGCATGAAAAGAATTTGTTTCCATTGAAAGGAAAGAGTAAATGGTAAGTTTAGCTAACTTGAGTCCCAAATCACAGTTTTAGTCTTTTTTTTTTAAACTATACCCATGAGTAATCTAAATCCTTATTTGTGGAAGGCATGTTTCAAGAACAGAAATATCCCTCTACTAGCAAGAGGAAAAGATGTAAGCTGAGGGAGAATACAGAACTTTAATAAACAAATTATAATGCAATTATAAAATGCAGGTGCCTGGGCTTTCTTTCCTCTTACTGCATGCATTAAGAGATCCCAGTCACTCTGTATATGTCCAAGGACGCTTAGGTTCTGTGTCCACACATCTTACTCAGAGCTTATAAATTCCTGTTTCATTTTTCCAGTCACTGGATTTAGCTTTTGTATGTACATATACATTAAAATGATGTATCAACTGACAAAGAGCCAAGTGGTGGTGCTGCACGCCTTTAATCCCAGGACTCTGGAGGCAGAGGCAGGTGGATTTCTGAGTTCAAGGCCAGCCTGGTCTACAGAGTGAGTTCCAGGACAGCCAGGGCTACACAGAGAAACCCTGTCTCAGAAAACCAAAAAATAAATAAGATGTGTGGAAAAAAAAAAAAAAACAAACCTGGCAAAGAAAACCGATTCTTAAGAGCCTTTTGTTCCCCAACGTGAAGCAATTTTCTGGAGTCTCTGATGTTTGAGTCAAGGCATAGTTACAGCCCAAAGGCTCACAGAGTGTTCACTGATCCATCCTGGCTCAGATCGACCTGTGTAATAGGTTTACCTGCATCTTGTTCTTTTTGCTGCTGTATTCTCTTAGAAACCTGCAGCTGGCTGTGGTGGAACTGGCGACTTCGTGGAGCTGCTGGGAGGAACTGGATTGGACCCCTCCAAGATGATGCCTTTAGCAGATCTGTGTTACCCCTTTCACGGCCCTGGTGAGACAGATCTTCAGCTGTCGATTATGTGACTGTCAGGGTTCTCTCCTTAAATACAGCACTTCAACTTTTCATTTACAAGAAGATAAATTCTACCAAAACATTTGTTTTAGATGTGGACCCGATGTGAGAGTTTTACTTTAGTACCTACACGTAGTATTAGAGCCTATTACCTAAGCATCAAGCATCAAGAGAGAAACCCATGGAGCAGCTAGAATGTGTATTTAAGGAAAACTGTGAAAAAAAAAAAGAGGTTTCTCCACTTTAGGGAGGATATCTGCTTTTATACTCTGGAAACTAACTTTTTTGTTGACTGACAGTTCAAATGGTAAAAGTATCAGTGATTGGTAACAATATAATAATGAAATAATAATTAAATAACTTTACTACCTGTATATGATACAACTCACATATGTGTGCATGTACGCGTATATAGGTATATATACACATATTTACACACACATATGTGGGGATGGATTATTTACAGCCACATATACAGTAAAGCAGTAAGATTTCTAGAATATCTCTGAGTCTCCGGGTCACCCCAATTTCTACAGGTTTGCTAGCCTCTCAAGGGCCATTGCAACCCAGAGGCAAAATCTGAAACCTCATCATTAATTAAAAAGCTGCTTTAGGATGCAGATGCCAAGTGGGGCCAGCTCTGCATTGCCAGGGACCAAAGAGGATGCTCATGTGCTCAAGCTAAGGTGTATGAGGATGGCATCCAGACTACTGACCTCATGACCAAACTAATAATTGTTATGTGTGGTGGGGGAAGTTTACACAGAACAATTCTATAAGGTTGTCCTCACACCTGTACTTCAGGTGTCAGGAATCACTGGCAATCTGGAAAGAGACAAGTTAAAAGCAAAGATCAAGATCAAGAACACCAATGCCAAACTGCACAGAGCATTTCCACCAGAGTCTTCCTCTCCTTCCCCAAGTAGGTAATGAAGCTGCAAAGCAAACTGACATCTTGATCAGTTTTATCCTGATGTTAAAGTAAGCTCACCTCACCAGTATTTTCTCCCTGAGCTAACGGAGCCCTTAGTAAACAAAACAGCTCTGAAAGAGAATTCATGACACAAGTATGAGGGAAGGCCTGCTGTGACCTACCCTCTGCTCAGAAATGTCTCCATGAGACTGGACTAAGGCGAGCTATCTCACTGAGGCAAACATTGCTTTCTATAGATGTCTAAACGCTGCTAAGGCCGAGGAAATTTATTTATTTATTTATTTATTTATTTATTTATTTATTTAGAGACAGGGTCTCACTACACAGCCCAGGCTGGCCTTGAATTCTTGATCTTCCCTCCTCAGCCTCTGGAATGCTGGGATTACAGGTGCACACCACCATGCCCAGAAGGGGTTGGTATGCGCAGTGGCCTTTACTCTGATGTAAGCAGTCACTGCACGTGGCTACGCTGGCCTTTTGAAGTCACCTTCGGAGGCACTGTGTGGTTTCAGTGTTGTAGAAGGAAATGGCCCTTGGGAACGCTTTTGAGGGGTAGTAAGGGATATGATTGAAGAGTGCTTGTGACTTCAAAGTAGAAAGCCAAAGATGTCTTATTTCTGCTTAAATTATAGGGTTTAGGCAAGGTGAAAGGATGCTAGGGACCTAGGCCAAAACAAAACAAAAACAAACAAACAAACAAACAAAAAAACCCAAAACACTGCTTTGTCTAAATTTTAAGCATAATTGAAACCAACGTTAAGTGGTTTAAAGCTTGCTCACTTTTGGGTTGTTTAGGTTTCTTTCTTGCTCTAATTATTTTTTCTTATTCACTAATTTGTGTGGTGTTAGGCACCATCCCCAGGGCCTCACACATATGCTAAGTGCTTTACGCTGGGTTATACACCTGGCATATGTAGCTTTTCCCCTTCTTTCTTCCTCCCCGCTTTCATTTACTCTAAATTTAAATCCAAAACCATAGAACTATTAGAGACCCTGCCCTTTAAATTGAATTTTGTTAGAAATGATGTCAAAATGAATAGTATGCATATTAACTAAAAGAAAAGGGATATGTTATGTAGATTAAAGTTCAGAGTAAAACAACCTTCCAAATTATCCAAAGAGAGATAAACTTGACTCCTCAGGCATAAATTAATCTAGGTTCTCTTGTATTTGTAATTAAAACAAATATCAGGGTTGAAACCTATCATTCCTTCTAACAGATTTTCACCTTAATGACATTATTGTGTTGTTGTGCTTCATATGCACCCAGGGATGTGTCTGGGGGACATCTGTGACACAGAGACAGTAGTGGCCTGTCTCAGAGTTGAGAAATACCCCGTTGATACAAAATATGAGGTGGGAGGCTGAGAAAATTAAAACAGCAGAGAGAATATTATAGGATAGATAAAGCACACATCCGGAATCAACTGTGGTTAGGGAAAGAAATGAGAAGTAATTTTTAATAAAAACCATGTGGCTTTCAATGTCTGCTCAGGCATACCTGCCAGGAGAAGCGATGAGCAAGTGTAAGATAGTGACAATATTGGATGTCAGCCAAGGGACGGTGTTCAAAATTATCCTATGCCAGGACAGTTTTGAAAGGTGTTGACAAGCAGTAGAACAGTGGTTCTCACTCAGGCTGTGGGTCTTGACCCCCTTGAGGGTTGAATGATCTTTCACAAGGGTTGTATATATCAGATATTTATAGTACAACTTATAACAGTAGCAAAATTACAGGTATTAAGTAGCAACACGAAGTAATTTTATGGTCGGGGGTCACCACAGCATTAGCTGTACTGAAGAACTGCAGCACCAGGAGGGATGAGACCCACTGCCGTAGAACAAAAAGTGGCCTACTCGGTGTGCACCCGCTCTGTCCAAATGCGTTTTCATTTACACATAAAATGTAGTCACTATCTAGACTAACGATATCATAGATGAGATTGTCTGGTGCACACAAACACCCAACGGGTATAGACCCTCCTCTCAGCTGTCCCCACCCCCAAACTGTCCCGGCAACTCTCCAACCTCTCCCATACTACAGGTCAGTGTTATGTCCCAGAAGGGCCAGCATGGAGCAGAGTTACCATTGTCTCCTTTGCCACCTGAGCACAGCAGGCAGAACAGGACAAAGCCCAAAAAGATACTGTACCTCTTTCTAAGCAGCATTCCTTATCCTATGGTATGTGCAAAGAAAGGCTGGGTCCAGTTCATGATTCTACAACAAATTATATAGTTTTTTAAAAAAAGTTGTTTTGCCTGAAAATGATTTTACTATGCCAGAGCAAGATGCTATATACCTCTGGTCTCCTGCCTTCTCCGTGTTTAACCTAGGTAGTGAGAGTACTGGTTTGACTTATTGTTCTCTAACCTGCTGGAAAATGTTTATTCCCCTCCCTGCCCCACCCAATTACAGCCCAGATGAAAATTAGCTGCGACAATGCTGTGGTGCGCATGGTCTCCAGTGGAAAACACATTAACCGTGTGACATTTGAGTATCGTCAGCTGGAACCATTCGAGCTAGAGACCTCGACCGGAAACAGCATCCCAGAATACTGTTTGTCTAGTCTTTGAATGTCCGGCTTCAGTGATTGATATGCTGTTAGCCCAGTGAGTTCTCCACAGTTATTGTATGTGATCTTCATGGGCAGCAAGAGAAAAGCCTTCCGTCAGTATTCCAGGCCTTGAACACGTGCACACATGAGTTCCAATTTTGCTTCCTTTTGTTATAATCTATCAACGGACAGAAGGTAGACAACAGGTTGTGTTGGACATGCTTGGTGATTTTGGTGTGCTGCAAACACGAAGTGGCGAAACTAGGGTCCAGCAATGAGGAAAAGAACTGTGTAGCAAGGGCGGATGCTCCAAAGAGAGACAAATGGCAGCACTCACAGTTTCATGACAGAATAAGAAAAAATAACAAAGTCAAAGTCTTGAGTATACCAAAGGAATTATATCTGTTATTTTTACTTCATACTTCCGTTTACAAATTGTAGCTATCCATTATTAATTGGTAGTACTTGTTTTTTAAACAACACTTTGTAGCATGGGAATAAAACCCCCTTTCCATTCATAAATCCAAATGTAAATAAATGTATGCAGAATGTTGGCATCTTGACTGTCAGATGTATCTGCTTTCCTGGGTGGTTCCTGCCTTCCTTACCTCCCCAAAACAATGTTTCCATGTGAAACAGACCCAAGCTGTGGACTAAACTGTTTTGAATTCCTTGGAGTTGCTAGAACTCTCGTGTCTGGAGTAGTTGACTGGCTTAAGCAGAGCAGAGGGGGCTGCTGGGTGAGTACTGACTGGCCCTGGCCAGGGAATGGGAAGCAGACATGTTTCCACAAGCCTCTGAGGACACGCAGTGTGTGTGTCTTCACCACAGAGGGCCTTGCCAGCAGCTCTCATAAGCAAACTTGTAGAAATCAGAGTGATTTGCTTTAGAGCCTGCCTGCATTGGGAGGGTGGGAGTAGGGGCTGGAGAGATGGCTCGGTTCACAAAGTAATTTGACATCAAGTCTGACTGATGAGTTTGATCCCTGGGACTCACACGGTGGAACCAACTTGCAAAAGTTGCCCTCTAACCCCTACCCCTTCAATACACATACAGAGAAAGAAAGAGAGAGACGACAGAGAGACAGACAGAGACAGAGACAGAGACAGAGACAAAGGAAGGGAGGAAGGGAAGGAGGAAAAGGATAGAGGGAGAATACACACACACAATAATATACATACAGAGTGAGAGAAAGGGGGAGAGAGGTACACACACAATAAATAAACAAGTAATAATAATTTTTAATCTTTTGGGAAAGAAACTAAAAAAGGTTATTGGTAATACTTTTACTGCTATTTTTACTTGAGACAGGGTCTTACCCTGGCTTATCTGCAGCTCACTGTATAGATCAGGCTGGCCTCAAACTCACGGAGATCAGCTTTCTGCTTTCCCCTGCCTCCTGAATGCTGGGATTAAAGGTATGCTCCACCATGCCTCGGCATATTGATAACTTAAGAGAGAAATCACTCTAGGCCTTTCCTGTGTCTCTCCTCACATCTGTCCCCTGTTGGCAGGCTCTGCCTTTTTCTAGACTCAATCCTGACCTCCTGGAACGTGGACAGAGATCACAGTCTGCCTTGACTGACTACCCTGTCACCCCCTCAATGCCTTTACTCTTTCCAGGTCTTGCCTTTCTTTCCCAGGCTGGGCCTTGGTTTTTGTAAGTTCAGTGATTAGGGCCCCACGACCGATAATTCTAAAATCTCCCTACCTTTATGCTTTAGTCATAAGTTCTAAACGACTGTGACATTCTGTCTGCATGCCTTTCCAGCTCTTTCTTGTTTGGTTTTTGAGACAGAGTCGAACTATGTAGCCCCACATAGCCTGGAATGTAAATCAAGGTAGCCCATGCTCAGAAATTTGTTTGTCTCTGCCTCCCAAGAGTTGAGGTTAAAGGCTTGTACTACCATACTTGGCTGCCTTTCTGTTTCTTATAAGCCTGCCTCTCCTGTGTGTCATCTGAGAACGACTTTGTCCATGACAACATTTTGGATTTTCTCTCAGTTTCTAAACCAGTGTGTTTTCTGTGATCCTAGACCCTCTGGTATTGTTGCTTCATGGAAGCAGCAGGTACAAGTGTAATGTGCTCTTCAACCTCCTGAGTGCAAAGACTACATTTCCCAGCCTCCATTGCTAGAGCATTAGTCACTTGACTGAATTCTGACTGAAGGAATGTGGAGGGAAGTGACATCTTTTTTCATATGATCCTCTATCTAGTGTTTAAATGTGGGGATTCTGACAGAGGACATTCCAAGGTCATCAGAAAGCAGAGCCATAGGATGCAAGAAGCCTGAGTCTCTGCATGACCTCAGAGAGGGATGCTCACTGAGTAGGA
Organism: Montemys delectorum; assembly: GCA_019843815.1. Classification (NCBI taxonomy): domain Eukaryota; kingdom Metazoa; phylum Chordata; class Mammalia; order Rodentia; family Muridae; genus Montemys; species Montemys delectorum. Next base: position 17,967 of record JADRCD010155563.1, on the reverse strand, counting down.
GTGTCCACACTGGACTCTGTGTAAAGTGCTTTTGTTCTGGCAAGTCACTGAGTCGCTTCATTCTTTGCACTGGGGAATTGTTTAAATCCAATTCTCAGCCATTCTTCAATTTTTCTCTCCAATTTGGCCGTTAACTATCCAGACAGGCCTGCCTGGACCCACTTTCAAAGAAAAATCCTCCAAATGCACATCTTTTAATCTCATAAACACAAAGTTTCACACTGATATAGTTCTGTCCAACTTGTCTATTTCCCCCAAGAGTATTGTTTTGAGACAGTAATTCTTAGACTCCTCCCATGGGCCAGGAAAAAAAAATCCCATATAGTTACAAACACCCCCAGATTGCTGAAGAGTTCACAGACTCCTGTACCTCATTTAGAGCTCCAGAATGAGGACCCCTATATTATGATAAAAATCAGTTCCTTGTCAGTCCACTCAGCCTGGCTTGCCGTCTCTTCAGCATTACCCAAAGGACTCATTAAGCTGGCTTCAGTGGGGGTGGATAGCTCGGTGCCTCGGCTCCCAATTAACCACTCAAGTTACCTGCCTTTCAGGAGTTTTTCTTTCTCTGTTGTCTAGTTCTTCCAAGAGAGGAAATACATTTGGCTCTGAACAAATTTCACAGACAAAGATTTCTTTTCCAAGTCTGTCTCAACTCTCCTTTATTTGCTATTTTAACAAGAAGGCCATGTTTGTCTGCAAAGTAGAATCTTCATAAGAGAGGAAGAGGGTGTGATGGATGGGATGTACTCAGAGGCAGTTTGTTTGTATGCTTCAAATACCCAGGAGGAGCTGGGAAAGAATCTCCAATCAAAGGGTAATAATGGGGAATTATATCTGAATATAGTCCTCTCTGTAGCAGAAAAGATACCTTTGTAAGAGTGAATAAACAAGCCGGCTACTTTTTTTTCTAATGGGTCATCTGTAATGATTACATCCATTTTCCTCTTCACATCTGAAATTCTTTTCTTTGTGTGTGAAGACAAATGGCAGAGAGTGAGGAGTCAGAGGTAGGAGAGAGAGAGAATGAATCTAAGTGAGAGAAAGGAAGGCTGGATCAGAGGGCTGGGACACATAATACCATCAAAGTCTGTGGTGGGGCCTGTCAGCTCTGCTCCTGGTGAGTCTGGGTGCGGCCCTCAGCAGCCAAGAAAGTATGAAGTGGCTCGTGCTTCACGAAGGGCAAAGACTCAGTGTGAACACTAAGAAGGTTGGATGAACAGGGTGGAGCTATGACTTCTGGCCTTTCTGCTTGGATGGGAAGGTGTCCTGGGACTGGGAAGTCCAGGATCCACACATCTCTGAGGTGGGACAGTGTCCCAATGGAAACACATCCCGAGACAGGAGAGACAAAGAGCCATACAGCTCTGAGGAAGCCTCCTCGGCAGAGGCTTTGCCGCTCCCAGGGGAGGGGACTCCGGCGGAGCTGAGGAGCTGGGGAGCCCTCAGCCTACTCCTTTTCCCTTCTTCCCTTCTCCTCATTACTTCAGGTCGTCTTCTGATGACAGAGTCACACCAGGCACTAAATCTCACTCATGAAAGAGATTTATTGGAGGGTCCAGGGTGTAGAGCGATGGATCCTATGCTACCAGGAGGGAGCAGACAGCCACAGCGAATTGGACAAAGCGCAGTGCTTATATAGGGGCTCTTGGGGTTCACATGAGTGCTGCAACCCTCATCCTAACGATGACCTATCTAACAATGACCCTCATCCTTAGAAGAGTGGGATACTAGTGCTCCCCCGGAAAAAGGTGGACGCTACCTGCTGACCTCTCTCCTTCTCCAGGATTCTGAGTATTAAAGAATGAAGCCTGCATTGATTCAGATAGGATCAAGTCCGTAAGTCCACAGGGAAATGCACTGAAGGGAGCAGTAGCACACTCGTTCCTGGGTTGCTTTGGGTGCCTTGTTCCACTCAGTGCTGACCCAAACAACGGAGGGGAGGAAGGATGTGCGCTGACTCATGGCTTTAGAGTTCCAGTTCTGAATTCTGGGTTCCAGAATGGCTTCTAGGCCATAGTGGGGCCTAACATCATGATGGTAGCATCATATAGAGTAAGAAACTGTTCACCACATGGTATACAGGAAGCAGGGAGAGAAAGAGGAAGCAACTAGGGACCAAGTATCCCCTTCGAAAGCATGTCCCCAGTGACTCACTTTCTCCAGAGAGACCACATCTCCTAAAGTACTCATATCTTCCAAGGTAACAACTTCATCCAGGTGCCAGGCTCTCTGTGGGCAGAACAGGGGGTGGGGAGAGAGAGAGAGAGAGAGAGAGAGAGAGAGAGAGAGAGAGAGAGAGAGAGAGAGAGAGAGAGAACTGTCCAGCCCGAGCCTCTGAGCAGGACGGGGATCACAGGGCTGAGAGGTATCTCCTGCTGTCCAGAGATTAACCACCCGGAGCCTGGAGTCTGTCAAAGCAGGAACTTGTTTTATTGTATCGATCTTTTCTTTATAAAGGGCTGAAGGGTATGGGACGACTGACGAGCCAACAAAGTTACTCTACGTCAGCAGTAGCTAGGCAAAGGCAGGCTTAAGCAGGTCGTACTGAATCACTCCAGTACTGAAGTGACTGAGACAGTTTACAAAACTTGAACCATGCCGGGCAGTGGTGGCCCACACCTTTAGTCCCAGCACTTGGGAGGCAGAGGCAGGAGGATTTCTGAGTTCGAGGCCAGCCTGCCTGGTCTACAGAGTGAGTTCCAGGTGATCCAGGCTCGGGTTTGCCCTCAAGGCTCAAACCAGGGCCAAATAGGGCCCAACATCCAAGGACCAAGCATTCTACCTGTGAGCTTCTGTGGGATATTTAATGTTTAAGCCATGTAGTAGTTTGAATAGGTTTTGCTCCTGTACTGGCTAGTTTTGTGTGTCAACTTGACACAGGCTGCAGTTATCACAGAGAAGGGAGTTTCAGTTGGGGAAGTGCCTCCATGAGCTCCAGCCGTGGAGCATTTTCTCAATTAGTGATCAAGGGGGTAGGGCCCCTTGTGGGTGGTGCCATCCCTGGGCTGGAAGTCTTGGGTTCTGTAAGAGAGCAGGCTGAACAAGCCAGGAGAAGCAAGCCAGTAAGGAACATCTCTCCATGGCCTCTGCATCAGCTCCTGCTTCCTGACCTGCTTGAGTTCCAGTCCTGACTTCCTCTGGTGATCAACAGCCATGTAGAAGTGTAAGCTGAATAAACCCTTTCCTCCCCAACTTGCTTCTTGGTCATGATGTTTGTGCAGGAATAGAAACCCTAAGACGGCCCACATAGAACTCATTTATTTGGGTGTTTGGCCCACAGGGAGTGACACCATTAGGAGATGTGGCCTTGTTGGAGTAGGCAAAGTATGTTACTATGGGGGCAGATTTTGAGGTCCTATGCTTGAGATCCACTCAGGGCAGAGGAGAGGGACACTCCTTTTTGGATGCCTTCAGATCAAATTGTACAACTCTCAGCTCCTTCCCCAGTACCATGTCTGCCTGCACACTGCCATGCTCCCAGCCATGACGATACGGGACTAAAGCTCTAAAACTGTAAGCCAGCCCCAGTTAAATGTTTTTTTTTTTCTTTATAAGAGTTTCTGTGGTCATGGTGTTTCTTCACAGCAATAGAAACCTGAACTAAGACAAACTGTAACAGTTTCCTGATTTTCTTAAAGGTCCAAGAACATAGAATCAACTAGTTAATGCATTAATTCACATCACAAGTTAGCTTGGCCATATAAACCATTGACCATAGCTTTGAATGAGAGTGATAGTAAAATTATCTTTGTGAAGGTAGGAGTGGCCATAGGGCATGCACATGGAGGTAGCACGGAGCCCCTGTCCCACAGGGCCAAAGGCACTGTCACGCACGTCTCCATTTGCCGAAGCCACAGCACTCAGACCGTTGGTTAAATGCTTGTCGAGATTTTACAATGAAGCTATTTTCTGGACTAGTGTAAACTATATATGTCAATAGGTTCCCCACCAGAGCAGATTTTGCACCATGATTTGAGTGGGCCCCATTCAACCTGCTGAAGGCCACAAGCATCCCGAGGGAGACGGAACACGCTGTGCTGTTTCCTGGAGAGCTACGTGCCGTTGCTTGAGGATATATTCTTTCCTGTCCCCAGCCACAGTGTTTGGTATCCAGAAATTCCCAGTGGGGTGTCATCCTCTTCACAGTCCCTCACTGATGACGACAAAGCAGGAACTCAAGGCAGGAACCTGAAAGCAGGAACCGAAGCTGAGACCACAGAGGAACACTATTTGCTGGCTTGCTCCTCGTGGCTTGCTCAGGCTGCTTACATAGCATACCACTCAGGACCACCAGCCCAGGGTGGCACCGCCCACAGTGGGCTAGGCTCTCTCAAATCAATCAATCAAATAATAAAATAAAATAAAGTAAGTTGTACCGCAGGCTTGCCCACAGGCCAATCTGATGGAGGCATTTTTGTCAACTGGGTTCCCTCCTCCCTGATGACCCTAGCTTGTGTCAAGCTGACGGAAAAGTGGTGAGCAGACAGACCTATTGCTGCATTTCTGCTGAGAGTCTGAGGCAAGTATGCTCCCGTTGCAGTCTTAGAGTGGGGCCCCAGCTATAGACAGGAACGCAGCCGGATACATCGACAGATGCCGCCAGGCTCCTCGGCGTTGTTTCCCAGGGCCCCTCAGTCCACTCCCCTGAGAACCAGTCCTCCAAGAGAGCAAGATCCAAAATGAAACTCACTTCTCAGGCAAATGAAAAATATCTGAAAGATTTCAAAAGTACTGTCCCATTCGGGAAGAGCCTCAAAAAGGAACTACCGCTTCAGTTTGCGTCTGCGTCAATCCAGGCGGCGGGCTATAAATACCCTGTGCTAATTAAATGTTATCACTTAGCTTCTCCCTGTTAACAAAGGTTTTTTTCTTGCTACCATCAGATCTACAGGGGAAAAAAAAAGCGTTCAATTTCCTTGATTCTTCTCAATGAAATGAATTTAGAGTTCTCCCTCAGACACAGTGTATAATCAGAAGCCCGCCCTCCCACATGAATGAATGAACACTGCGTCACCTCAGGCCATTGACTAAGACGCCCTGAGAATGAGTGAGACTCCACAGAGTGCGCACAGTATTCTTCGTGGTGGAAACATCTGGAATGTAGTTCTAGAATAGTAACAGAACACTGGGAGGAGAAATTGCAGAAGATCAGTCTTTCAGTGTGACAGTTGTAAGGAAGGCAGAGTCGTCTGACTAAGGAGAAAATCAATTCTGAGAGAAAAGTCAGACGATGAGGGGGGACAGAATGAAATGTTCCTTAATACACTTGGGTGGGCCCCTGCTCTGAAACGCTTACACTCAAGTTCCCAGGAAGAAATAAGCACACTTGTTGTTAATGGTGTGACAAGGATGACTGACTGACAGACTTTGTGATTGTGGAGAGTCAGAATGTTGCAGATCTAGAGTAGAGATTACTTGCAGCTATCGTCAACCACCTTAATACTTGATCATTGCTTGTTGCCATAACTCACGTCTTTCTGACTGTCAGCTAAAACCTTAGGGATGTATTAGCTCAGCAGCCGCTAGCCGCTGCTAGCTCCCGCTCCCTCAGAGGAGCATCTGCAATGGACAGCACAGATCTCCCCACTTTTCTGTAACTCCTTACTTGTGAGTCACACTGTGCCATTTGACGAGTGATTTGATTGAGGGGTTTCCTTTTTGTTCTGTGAGCATATGAAGTTCAAGTAACTGTGTTCACGTTATAACACATTATCCCTGGTGCTCTAAATCCATGTCCCTGGCCCGTGGTCACTCATACTTGACCCAGAATAAACAATCTCCTATTTCCTGTGAGCTGTGGTTTGAGCCAGCACACATTACACATTCGTTTCTTCTCATTACAGAGGGTGAATGTTCTCGACACACTTTGCCAATTTTTTTTTTTTTTTACATTTTGCTGATTTTTTAATGCTGGGGTTGGAGAGATGGCTCAGAGGTTAAGAACTCAACCATGAAGACTGGAGTTTGGTTTCTTGTCATAAGACTCACAGGTGTCCAAAACTTCAGCTCAAAGGAGTACTGCAGGCACATGGGCACAAACACTTACACAGATATGCACACACAGAAATAAAATAAAATGTTAAAATAAATCATCGGTCTTGAACGTTACTAGCATGAAGAATTAGTCACTTTGATAAGTTGAATGAATATAGATAAAATTAGTATTGAAGAGCCAGCTCTCCCAGTGAGAGGGGTACTTGGCAGCTATAGTACTAGGGAACATCCATGTGCACCGGGTCCACAAGTTTCAGAGAAGCCAACATCAGTGGTATTCCTAGTATTTAGGAAAACACACCAAGGTAATTTCCAAATAAACCAGTTTTCAAAAGATCTAACTCTAAAGGGATTCAAGTAGTATGTTCTCAAAGAGTGGGAATCAGTAGAAATACCACCAGTGGGTTTGGTTGTTCTCAGCTGTTGGTGTAGTTGATGATGAGACAAACCTATGCCTTGGAAGTGTTAGTGCACATCGAAGGTGAGGATCCTGAGCCCAAGAGTTCATTTCCTCAACAGGTGGCTGTAGCCATCCAATCGGATCCTCTCTGCTGAGACTGAATGGAGTTTTCGAATGTGTGCCTTTTCCAGCTGGCAGAACCACTTGGGCTTGGCTTGATGTTTCTTTAGCTTTTCCTGCCCTAGGAACTCACTGTAGAAGGGCTCCGCAGGCAATTCTGAATTTTAGCTACTTGCAGCAGTGTGTAATGTTTCCCTTTGGCAGAGATGGCTGGTAAGGGTTTTGTTCATTTTAACAGAATTCCTAGTAATTGTTTTATAAGGAGATAATTGATGTTTTCCATCAGGGATAGACCTTAGGCTTAGGAGATCTAAAGGCAGCATATTTGACAAAGAAAGCCAAAAACCTCAATTAATTTAATTTGACACTCTGTGTATATGTATGTATGTGTATATATATATATATATATATATATATATATATTATATATATGGTGTGTGTGTGTGTGTGTGTGTTGCCTACTTTCTGTGGGTGTGGAGACAGAGTTCAATGCCAAGTGTCTTCTTCAATTTCTATTCGCTGAGCCTGCGGATCACCAATTTTAGTGAGGCTGGCTGGCAAGTAAGCCTTTGGAATCTTCCTCCCCTCAACCATTAGGATTACATGTGCATGTAATCACATAGGGATCTTTTAAATGTAGGTTTCAGACTCAGGTCTTCATGTGGCAAGAACTTTATCAATTAAGCCACCCATCCATTCTCACCTCTCTACTTTGATATAATTTTCCAAACTCTCATTAATTTCTTAATACATTAGAAATTTCATGATTTATCTTATATGACTTCTACATTATTTATTTATTTTATTAATTCTTTTAAAATCAAGGTCTTATTATGCAGCCCTGGCTGGCCTGGAACTCATTGTGTAGAACATACTGACCCCAAGCTAACAGAGATCTGCTGGCCTCTGGCTCCTGAATGCTGGGATTCAAGGTATGTTTCCTTTTAAATTCCAATTAAGATAGACTTCCCATCTATGATCTTTAGTTCTGTTGTCTAAGGCCTCTAGTTTAGCATTCCTCCCCCAGATTACGACTAGAAAACGTTCTCAATATTTACAAATGCTTGCAGGTTGGATTACCATAGTCATCAAACATAGAACCAGCTGGAGTACCAAATGGTGTTCTTTTTTTCTTTTCCAAATATTTCTTCCTCATTTGAATTTGTTTCTCATTGTGCTGTTGTTTCCTTTGCTGGAAATTGCAAACTTCTAAGCTGGCTGGAGGGAATTATATTTTATATCCGGCTTATGTGCTTCTCTCAGGAATAGCTCTCTTAGGTCTTACTCCCAAAGTGGCTCCATTCCACTGTCCCTCAAGTGAATCATGGGAATCAGAAGTGTTCATGGGATCATGAGGAGTCCCAGACATAGGTGTTTGCTTACCATGTGTGTCTTCCCAGATGACCGATACAGTTCCTTCTAACCCAGGAGGGGGCTTTGTGTCCTTGGGCTCCCCAGTGAGGGTGCTGCTCCCCCTGGAAAGTTTTCTCTGACACCACTAACCTGACGGGTTGGCAGAAGCAAATGACTTTTATCTTTGTTGTGTCTGTCACCATTCACTCATAGAAGTTCTAAAATAAACTAAGATTGCAATGAGCAGAAAAGAGAAGACAGAAAAAAAAAATGGAGAGTTAGATATTAGAGGAATGGAGTGGGAAAGGACCAAAGGCAAGCAAACTGCTCTGAAACAAATAAGAGAATGGCCACCAACTATCTCAGAATCAAACAACAGACCATTGATTGGCCAAACCAAAGAAAGGGACAGGCTGGGATCTGAAAGAACTCCACTACATTCATCCAAAGAGGCAACAGAAATAGAGAAACATGGAGCTTGTGCTGGCGCCTGGCAGCAATCCTATCGGCTCTTGTGGTAATAGCGGATTATCCTTGAGGGAGGAGTGTCTCATATTGGGTACCAATATGCCTGTGCAAAACACAGCTGTTATGTGTATAGTAGAGGACTGCAAAGTCGATCATCAATGGGAGGAGAGGCCCTCAGCCCTGTGAAGGTTCTGTGCCCCAGTGTAGGGGAATGCCAGGGCCAATAAGTGGGAGAGGGTGGGGTGGCAGGCATGGGGAGGGGGAGGCAAGAGGGGTTTGTTCTTGTTGTTTTTGTTTGTTTGTTTGTTTGTTTGTTTTTGGAGGGGAAACTGGGAAAGGAGAAATCATATGACATGTAAATAAAGAAAATATCTAATAAAAAAAAAAACACAGCTATTGCCTCAAAGGGAATAAGAGGTAGTTTATTACGAGCCAAATATGAGTGACCATGGTCCAAGAACACAGATTGTTGTCTTGAATGGCTTATTTCACTGTGAAAACAGTTACATAAACTTTTAATCAACAGAGTAAAAAGACATAAATTAAGACCTTTACCAAATAAGTTACCAAATAACTACAGGTGGAGGGCTGTAGAAAAAATGGGAGAAGTCCCTGCTACAAGTTTTAGATGTTCATCTGATGACAGTCTTAGCTTTTGGGTTGGTGGAAGCTAGTAGTCTGCCAAGAGTATGTAACAAAAGTTTTCGTGATAATTAAGGCACTAGAGAGAGGGCTCGGTGTAAGAGCAAGAGCGTGTGTCGCTACCACGGGGCCCTAAGTTCAGTCCCCCAGCACCCACAGCAGGTGGTTCACAATCACTCTAGTTCCAGGGGATCTGATGCCCTCACGCAGAGATGCATAATAAAAATAACACGAATCGCTCCTTCTCTTCTGGTCCCAGGCACTGTGGGAGCCTCGAAGCTACTGCATAGACATGACCAAATCCAAGAACCATATCATGCACAACGAGTCCCGCAAATGGCACAGAAATTAAGATATCCCAGTCACAAAGACAAGAATCTCTTAAGGAGATTGACCCCAAGTTCCTGAGGAACATGCACTTTGCCAAGAAGCACAAGAAAGGCCTGAAGAAGATGCAGGCCAACAACACAAAGGCAGTGAGTGCATGTGCAGATCATCAAGGCCCTTGTGAATCCTCACACCATCAAGCCCAAGATGCCAAAGGACCCCAGCCACAAACTCAGCCTTCTGGCTTTCATTGCTCACCCCAAACAGATTTGACCTTGCATGGCCAAGGGTCGTAGGCTCTGCCAGCCAAAGCTCAAGGTCTCAACCAAGGCAGAGGCCGAAGCTCCTGCTAAGGCCCAGGCTTCAGCTCCAGCCCAGGCTTCCAAAGGTGCCCAGGGCCCTTTGAAGGCCCTGTTTTTATAATGGTTTCTGTCAATGTGAAGACGGATCGACTGCTGTGGCATACTATTTGCAGATGGCCACTGTCCTATGCTGTTTTAACAAATAAATTTGAGGCAAGACATGTTAAAAAGAAAACAAAATAAATCCTACCTAATAATGAAAAAGCTTCTAGGTCATATATGGAGGTGAACAATGAGAGGTTATTAAAGAGACAAAAGACAGCCTAAGATAATTTTGGCTGCTTATCTGCAACATTCCAACTCTCAACAATGGATGTTCTGATCAGATAATCAACCTTGTAGAATCTTTAACATAAGTAAGTTTGTTTTGTTTTGTTTTGGTTTTATGGGTTTGTCAGTTCATAAAGTACAAGGAATTGCCCAAGGTCCTCCAGGTTCTCCTCCATAAAGGAATCACATTTGTTTGTGAAGATTGATTCCCTGAAATACAGTTCATCTCCAGACATTACACTGAGAGAGACACCTTAGAACACTCAGTCCTAAATGAGATGTCTCCATCACTCCCCGGGGCTCAGAAAGAGTGTAAGAGTCAGAGGGGATGGAGGACGCCAGGAAACCAAGGCCTTCCACATCCACATGAGCAAGGCCCATGTGAACTCACAGAGACAGAAGCAGCGTGCACGTGGTTTGCACCGGGCTGCACCAGGCCCTCTGTGTTTACACGGCAGCTTCCAGTTTAGTGGGTTTTGGGACTCCTGAGTGTGCAGACAAGAGGATCTCTGAGGCCTGAGCCTCTTCTTGGGCTCTTTTCCCGCCCGCTGTTGGTTTGTCTTGCCCAACTTTGATGTGATAGTTTTTGTTTCATCTTATTGTATCTTATTTTGTTACATTTAAAAAAAAAAAAAAAAACGAAATGAACAAAAACTCAGCCACTATGAAAAAGGTTAACAACAGAACTGTCATTTACACAGTTTTCTCCAGTCGAGTGACACTGGCTATACCAACCACTCCAAGACAGGCCTCATGTTCAGGAGTAGTTGGGCCAACATGTAACAGACTCCACAGTTTGTGTGTGTGTGTGTGTGTGTGTGTGTGTGTGTGTGTGTGTGCTTTTATTTAGTTACAGCTCAGTGTTTTGGTTTGGTTTTTTCATTTTGGGTGGTGTTTATTTTGTTTTCTTGGGTTATCGTTTTTTGTGGTGGGGAGGGGCACAGTAGTTTGTATGTGGGAGTTTCTAGGTATTTCACGAGTGGCTTCTTCTGATGCTCTGGAGGATGGCACTGGGTGAGCTGCATGACCACACCTTCTCTGGATAAATAGTGGCTGTCTTACACTTCCTGTTGAAATCTTAACCACCATAGCTAATGGGAAAAAAATGGTGTCTCCGATGAGGAAACTCCGGTAGGCAGCCATTGGCCAAAGGCTCCAAGGGGAGTCTATATTTGGCAGTACTCTGGAGTTTCAGTATGACTACAGATCCCCTGGGCATCCTGCTGACAGTCAGGGTTAATACTGGGTGGACTATGAGAGTCTGAGTTTCCCACAAGCTCTAGAAATGCTCTGCCAAGATGGCAAGAACCCCTAGACCCTACAGAGCTGCGTAAGGAGGAAGATTGCCTTCCGATGCAGCTTGCAGCCCGTAGATTGTTTTTGCTTTTCTTAGAGTCTTCTATAAGACAAACACCACCTCATACTCTTTCCACCCCCCATCACTGGGGAGCAGCCTCGGAAAGAGCAAGCTGTAACTTGTGAACAGGAGACACATTAATAAAACAAAGCTCCAGAGAGAGAGAGTGAGTCCAAGGCCAGCCTGTTGCCATGACGCCGGATTAATGACACTGAGCTGGAAGAGTGATTCTCCCTAGAGAAGTTATCAACTGACACTATCTTAATTACACATTGAAAAAAGCGCCTGCTCCCGGCAAACAATTATTTCCTGATCGATACCCCTGTCGTGTTAAGCATACTCTCTGGTCGTTTATAACAAAACCTTTGATTGCCTGTCCCGAGGAAGAGACTCACCACCACAGCCATCTCTGGTTTTTGGCATCCCAACCAGGCTTTGCCCAAAGCAGCCCGCTTAGCTGTTCTGAGTGCGACAAAGCCCATTGTTTGTTATGTTTGGGGACTTTTGGTTGTCAATGGGGACAAGGGGATGTACAATTTACCTTCTATCAATGTTTTATGCTCATATTAGACCCCTATTTGGGGGTAACGGGGAGGTTGTCCAGAGGGCTCTTTGAGTATTTTGACTTTGGATTTCTGTCATTAGAGATGCTCTAAGAGGGCAGTGCCACCCTCACTTCCCCTTTTGCTCCTCTTTTCTGTCCCCCATGACACCACTGCATCCACTTGGAAAAGTCACTGACACACAGAATGTGACTTTGTGCTGAGAAAGAATCCTTACAGATGTGGTGCCGGATTAAGTGACAAATCCAATTTCTGATGTCTTGACAAGAGGAAAAGGAGGCTGTGGGAACCTCTGTGGAAGGGCGATGAGCAGGGGATCTCTTGGGCATCCCGCTCATTGCAAATGCAGCCGCTCCAGCCCATGATGGGCCCCCGTTTCGCCCCAAACCTCCAGCTTCTCCCCTGCCCTCTAGCTTCTCCCTGCACCCAGTTGCTCCTGAACCCTCCTGCTCTGAGAGAGTTCTTCAGTCTTTCATGTAACACAAGAAATTCCCTTTAATCTGCCCTAGCAAAGGCTCAAGCCCGGTGCTGGCTCCCTCAGCTCGGCTCGGCTCGGCTCGCAAGCTGCTTCTCCAGAAAAGCCATACTTGCATTCTCCACACGTGTGACTTGGTTCTGTTGTTTTTATGCAAAAAGCTTGCTTTCAAGGAACTGAAAACAACACGCAGAAATAGAGGAGACACGAGGAAGGCGAGTCGAGTTGAGGCAGAGACGTAGGGGTGAACGCCCAAAGGGAGCACTGACTTTGATTTTTGGGCTCTGGCTTTCAGAGCCGTGGAAGAACACACTTCCGTGTTACCCAGCCACCCACCCCGCAGTGTCTTGTTAGGACAGTCCAAGGAAACAAGTGCAAGGAGTTAAAGGAGCTGAGCAGGTGTGAAGTACTGAATTCAAACTGTGAGGAACGACTACTCCCCCAGCCCCGCCCCTAAATAAAAAAAAAATCCCTACAAATGAAGCCTTCAGAGAGTATCCCCAATTTCCTCCTTAAGACTCAAGTCAGAGCTTTCAATGCCACAGTTTAATCCCCTCACTGCTCTCTTTGTTTTTTTGCCACCAGCGTTAAAAGCCTGCCTTTCTGCTTGACATTCAAAATAATCTCTAATCACACCATCAGTTTCTCTGTTCAGCAGAAGATGTCCGCAGGGCTGTAAGGCTCAGTGACGGGCGTCTGGGACAGTGCTAGGATGTTAGAAGTGAGGTGGGTAAGAGGGACTTGTTAGAAATTGATGAGGACATGGTTGCCTTCTATAAATAAACCCTCCCTCTGCTGTTCTGTGTTCATCCATAGAAATCATGTTCACAAAGAAATCATTTTATCTTGTTTAAACCTGCTTCTTAGTCGTGCCTCCCTCCCTCAGAACTTTCTAGAAGAACCCTCTTACATTAAAAATTTCACCAAATATTTAATTGAATAACTGAAATTACCCAGACCTCGTGTTTGTCTGCTCTAGTTGAACAGCACCCAACTCCTAAAATAGTTGTTGCCAACAGGAACTAAATGAATCTGTATTCTTAAATCTATCCTTCAATAGATTAAAGTTGGAGTGATCACTAACATGTAAATTGAACCCCTGTGAGATCTGCTGTACGGACCCTTCCTTCACATGCCGAAGTGTGATCCCCCACTACAGCACCCCCAGAGAGAACCCTCTCTCTGCTCCCCTTAGAGTGGACATGGGGTGGATGACATTGCTCAGGAAAAATACTACAAATGGCACCCAGGAGTCTTTCTCTGGAGCCTTATTCCTTCCTCTGCCTGATCCAAGTATGACAGTAAGTTTGGATAGATTTAGTAGGTCTAAATCTACCATAGATGTGGCTGGGATTTATTCCAAACATAAGTGACAAATGTAAGCAGAGCATTAAGTGGAGAGAGCTGGAGTGGAAGAGCAATGGCTTCCATCTTGCTAGAAAGCAGGCTGTATTGAGGACCTAAGCCCACTGGGAGCACATCTCATGTGGAGATTAGGAAACAAAGACACGGGCTATGGCCAGGCAGGGTTGAGACTTGCAATTGGATGTCCGGATGCCAGCCTGTTCTCTCTATGCTACTCTGCCCCTCCATGGCCTTGTTAGACTTTTCTTTTTCTTACATAACAAATCAGCCATTTCTAACCTTGCCCACTTCTGCTTGGAGTTAATTTGTCCTCTGTCCCATCTTTATGAATAAACTTATTCATAAGGGCCAGGCATGGTGGTGCACACCTTTAATTCCAGTAATTGAAAGGCAGAAGCAGGTAGAACTCTGTGAGTTCGAGACTAGCTTGGTCTACACTATGAATTCCAGGCCAGCCAAGGTTGAACAGTAAGACCCTGTCTCAAACAAAACAAACTATAACAACAACAAAACCAACCAACCAGAAACAAACAAACAAAAAAAAACCCAAACCATCACTACCACCACCAACACAAATCCAACCCACTCAAAACCTTTCTTTAAAGTCCCCACTCTGATATGAACACCGGGACCTACGGGTTTAACTAGGAGAACTTGCCTAGCCTGGGTTTGAGACTCAGCACTGCTTAACATTTTTTAGAAATTAGAAAAATAAAACAAGCAAAGATTTTAATTATTATGGGATTCAAGTTCAACAAGATAAACACACAATCTTTAAATTCTTCCTCTGATTACTGTCAAACTAAGATTCCTGAGAATTCCAGGGCCAGTTAATGCTCTCAAATGGCACATTTTGTCATCTGGGACTCAGAAGAGCAAAGGAGGGAAGCCAAGGTCATCCAGGTAGTGACTGGCTTGGCTTCTGACTGTGGGTGCTCAGGCAGAGTCCCCCTTTCTGAAACCTCAATGTCTCTGTCTTCAGAACAGGGACACCGAGCCACAGGATGGCTGAGCTTTCTTCTGGGCTGTTCCACCCATCCTTCTGAGGTGTGGAGGTAAGCATCCGACTCATCGGAGATTCTAGAAGGTTCTTAAATTATAATCATTTCCCCTAAATTGTTTATCAAATATTTAAAAGTCTCTGAAAAAGAGAGGTCATATTTCATATCTTTTTATGTACTTCTCAATAAGCATAAAACTATATATACGCATTATATTCAGCATGAATTAAACTTTCAGTTTAATGCATGAGAGCTTTAAATGTTAAAGGGGGATTGTTGGGAGCAGGTCGACTCCACTGACAAAGCATTTTCCAATGGAACTGACTCTAGATCTGCTCTCCAGCCTGAAAACATTCTCTCCACTAAGGGCTTGAATTCAATCCCTAGGACCAAGGTAAAAATTCCAGACATAATTCCATGCATTTGGGACCACGGAAACAGAAATATAGAGACAAATGGATCTCTGGAATCAGTGACCAGTCAGTCTGGCCTAAGGCCAGTGACAGAATCTGCTTCAAAACACAAGGTGAATGGCACTTAGGGAGGAGCAACACCCAAGATGAAGTCTGGCCTCCACTGTCTTAGTTAGAACTTCTATTGCTGCCATCAAACACAATGAGCAAAGCAACTTGAGGAGAAAAATGTTTATTTGACTTATATTTCCACATCACTGTTCATCACTGGGGGAGGTCAAGACAGGAACTCAAGCTGGGCAGGAACCTGGAGGCAGGAGCAGATGCAGAGAGGCCCCAAGAGTCGCAGGAGAGTTGCAGGGCGGCAGGGACAGGATCCTCTCAGCTTCCCAGTGACAGAGGTGGATCAGTGACCCTCTCTGCCCCCTCCCTGCAAGTGGAGGGCCTGCCTCCAGGGAGTGCTTTAACCCAGAGACTCAGTGACTTTCTAAGGCAGGACCAGCTGGGAGTCACAGGGTAGCAGGGACAGGACAAGCTCTAGTCAGAGACACCAAGAACATCTAACACCAGAGATCAAGAGATGGCGAAAGGCAAACGCAAGAATCCTACCAACAGAAACCACGACTGCTTGGCTTCATCAGAACCTAGTACTCCCACCGCAGCAAGCCCTGGATGTCCCAAAACACTGGAAAAGCAAGATTTGGATCTAAAAACATATCTCACAATGCTGATAGAGGAACTTAAGGACATGAATAACTCCCTTAAAGAAATACAAGAGAACACAGGTAAAGAGGTACAAGTCCTTAAAGAGGAAACAAAAAAAAATCTCATAAAGAATTACAGGAGATCACAAGTAAACAGGTAGAAGAACTTAAAGAGGAAGCTCAAAAATCCTTTAAGGAATTGCAGAAAAACACAAACAAATAGGTGAAGAAATTGAGTAAAACCATCTAGGACCTAAAAATGGAAGTAGAAACAATAAAGAAATCACAAAAAGAGACAACTCTGGAGTTAGAAATCTTAGGAAAGAAGTCAGGAAACATAGATGCAAGGATCACCAACAGAATACAAGAGAGAATCTCAGGGGCAGAAGATAACATGGACAACATTGACAGAACAGCCAAAGAAAATGCAAAAAGACCCTAACCCAAAACATCCAGGAAATCCAGGACACAATGAGAAGACCAAACCTAAGGATAATAGGTATAGAAGAGAATGAAGACCTCCAACTTAAAGGGCCAGTAAATATTTTCAACAAAATTATAGAAGAAAACTTCCCTAACCTAAAGAAAGAGATACCCATGAACAAACAAGAAGCCTACAGAACTCCAAATAGACTGGACCAGAAAAGAAATTCCTCCTGCCACATAATAGTCAAAACACCAAATGCACTAAACAAAGAAAGAATACTAAAAGCAGTAAGGGAAAAAGGTCAAGTAACATATAAAGGCAGGCCTATCAGAATTACACCAGACTTCTCGCCAGAGACTATGAAAGCTAGAAGATCCTGGGCAGCTGTCATACAGACCCTAAGAGAACACAAATGCCAGCCCAGACTACTATACCCAGCAAAACTCTCAACCACCATAGATGGAGAAACCAAAGTATTCCACGACAAAACCAAATTCACACAATATATTTCCACAAATCCAGCCCTTCAAAGGGTAATAAATGGAAAACTCTAACACAAGGAGGGCAACTACATCCCTGAAAAAGCAAAAATGTAATCTTCCAACAAAACTAAAAGAAGATAGACACATGAACGGAATTCCAGCTCTAACAACAGAAATAACAGGAAGCATCAATTACTTTTCCTTAATATCTATTAATATCAATGGACTCAATTCTCCAATAAAAAGACATAGACTATCAGATTGGGTATGTAAACAGGACCCAACATTTTGCTGCATACAGGAAACCCACCTCAGTGACAAAGACAGACACTACCTCAGAATAAAAGACTGGAAAAAAATTCTCCAAGCCAATGGCCCCAAGAAAAGAGCTGGAGTAGCCATTCTAATATCGAATAAAATCGACTTTCACCCTAAAGTGATCAAAAAAGATAAGGAGGGACACTTCATATTCATCAAAGGTATGATCTACCAAGATGAACTCTCAATTCTGAACCTCTATGCTCCAAATGCAAGGGCATCTACATTCATAAAAGAAACTTTACTAAAGCTCAAAGCACACATTACACCGCACACAATAATAGTGGGAGATTTCAACACCCCACTCTCTGCAATGGACAGATCATGGAAACAGAAACTAAACAAGGACACAGTGAGACTAACAGAAGTTATGAAACAGATGGATCTAACAGATATCTATAGAACTTTTTATCCTAAAACAAAAGGATATACCTTCTTCTTAGCACCTCATGGTACCTTCTCCAAAATTGACCATATAATTGGTCACAAATCAGGCCTCAACAGATACAAGAAGATTGAAATAATTCCTTGTATCCTATCAGATCACCATGGACTAAGGCTGCTCCTCAATAACAACATAAACAATAGAATGCCCACATACACGTGGAAGCTTAACAACACTCTACTCAATGATAACTTGGTCAAGGAAGAAATAAAGAAAGAAATTAAAGACTTTCTAGAGTTTAATGAAAATGAAGCCACAACATACCCAAACCTATGGGACACAATGAAAGCAGTCCTAAGAGGAAAACTCATAGCTTTAAGTGCCTCCAAAAAGAAACTGGAGAGAGCATACACCAGCAATTTGACAGCACAACTGAAAGCGCTAGAACAAAAAGAAGCAAATTCACCCAAGAGGAGTCAAAGGCAGGAAATAATCAAACTCAGGGCTGAAATCAACCAAATAGAAACAAAAAGAACTA
>JADRCD010155562.1:0-14596 GCA_019843815.1 Montemys delectorum | reverse complement strand
GAATTAGAAATTTGTTGATTGTCATCCAATGGTCTCTCTAATTTGGTAATTGGAGAAATAGGTCCAATATTATACAATCTATACACACTTTCAGCTTGTTTGTTCGTGACAGTGTCTTACTGTGTACAACATAATGGTCTTGAGATCTTGCTTCTCCTATCTCAGCCTCTCTATTAGTAGTATTGTTTATTTCATGTTTTTACACTATACTATGGTTTTCAGAACAGCTTACATATTTTTAAAGTATTTATATACCCAAAAGAAATGTAGACAATTAAATTGGGAGGGGGTTTGTAAGAGAACAATAAAGAGTGAGACTGAATGCTTTGCTTGACGTTTGTAACTCTTGTATCGTTACCACAGTAAGAGCCAAGATTACTAAATAGAAAGCTCCACTAAATAGAAAACAAACAAACAAACAAAAATACTTTATATATTTATCTTCATTTAAGAAAATATTAGTAGTGATGTATTATTTTGAAATATACAGTTAATATGTTTGGAGTTACTTAAAATTCATATTAAGAAAAATATTTGTATTTTCAGTATTGCTGTAGACAAGCATCTACATAAGACTATTAAATTGGTTGTTGTTTTATATCAAACAACTTTTATAATACTCATTTTTAGTTATAAGATTTTATAAATTTTAAAGAATATGACAAAAAAAGATACTGTAGGCATTGAAGGTGAGGTTCAAAAGGAAAACAAGAATGTGATTTAATTCTATTTACTTAAAATGTTTTTAAATATTAACAAATTCAGATAAATTGTAATCATGTAACTAAATGATGTTGACTTGATACAGCTGGAGACATCTGGGAAGAGGAACCTCAGTTGAGAAAACGCCTCCATCACATTGACCTATGGTTAGTCTTTAGGGAATTTTCTTGACTAATGATTGGTATTCGAGGACTCAGCCCACTGCCACCCTGCGGCAGGCTATAAGAAAGCAAACTGAGCAAGCTATGAGGAGCAAGCCAGCAGGCATTACTCCTCCACAGCCGGAGAGTAGTAAGAAGGAAGCCCCCTCCGCCAACAACCAGCTGCTTTGCTCATGGTATTTTAGTTCAGCAATAGAACCAAGACAAACAAAAATGAATTTCCAGAGTTTTCAAGTAAATTCAAATATTCTTCCTTAATTTTCATAGAGAGAAAACTGAAAACAGATCTCATCTAAACACTGTGTATTTTCAAATTGCACTTAGATAAAAACATAAAGCTACAACAACCAAGAGGAATGAGAAACCCAGGTATCCACAGGTGTGCGAATGATAATTTACAAATGCATGGAACCGTTGCTAAGCAGGAAAAGAAATCGTTCTGTCCCATGAGACAATGTGAACTGAGAGGACTTGATGTCAAATGGAATCTACCTATCCTACCTCACATACTGATGCTCTCACAGAGATGAGGCAGCTGGCGGAGGCATGGCAGGGGAGAGCAGAATGGTAGTGGCTGCAGTGAGGGAAGAGGAAGGGGAAGCACTATTAAAGCGGAGAGCTGGAGAGCATAGGACAGCTCTAAAAGATGTAACAATGTGAACAAACACAACGTGAGTGCAGCACTGGACAGCTCTGCAGGAAGTAACAGTGTAAACAAAGGCAACATGAGTGCAGCACAGGACAGCTCTAAAAGATGTAACAATGTGAACAAACACAACGTGAGTGCAGCACAGGACAGCTCTGCAGGAAGTAACAATGTGAACAAACAAATACAACATTACTGAGGTGTGCATTGAATATGGCTAGTATGACAGATTCTGTTACACTTTTAAAACCACCATTATAAGCAGATGTGTGAAATGTTTCTTTATTTATACTTCATTTGTCATTCATTTGCCAAATGAACCTCCACCCCCATCCTCTCATTAGACTCTGGCTCTTTTTTCCCAGAGAAGTGAAACGTCTGTTTTGACAGGATTAAATGAACAGGAGTATTGGAGAAGAAGGGTTTAAATTTTCTTTGAAACTGAGATGCTAACTCCCAGAAGGCCAATGAGGTTCAAAACCCAAAACGCCCATATGACGATCAGAGTTAATAACTCACACATACACACACCAGACAAATTCCCTCATCTGCTTACTATGCATGAGTGTGTGCAGTTATGCCCACCATGCAACACACAAACCATACACTGCAGAGCACCCATCAAGTTAATGCATAATGTAGCCTCACATGGATAATTGATAACAGAATATTGACTAGCTAGCAGAAATATGTTATTTCAACACTTGGTATTTTCATTATTAAGCAAGGAAGCTGGCATATATATGACTACATTATTGAATGAAATAGCTGAAGTGGAAGATATTTGAAATTGAGGGCTGAAGTTGCTTGTTTTCAACACCACAGCATTTAACAAATGACGTACACACCTAATTGGTGGCCTGCAGGCTCTGGCAAAACCACTGTTAATGTTGTCATGTGGGGGCTATGAGGATGTCTCAAGGTTTAAAGAGCTTTCCCACAAGTGTGAGGATGTGAGTTCAGAAATGCCTTGTGGACAAGGTGGAAATGGGATCCACAGAGTAAGCTGGCTAACAAGATTACATGCATCGATGGGCTCTAGGTTTGACTGAGACACCCTGCCCAACTAAATAAGGTGGAAGAGTGATGGGGGATGATTCGTGACATCCACTTCATGCCTCTACATACATATGCACCCATGTGCACATACACCAAAATATACATGAGTCCACACATATGGAAACATGTACATACATACACACAAGTGCAAAAACAAAATAAAGTTTACTATAAAGTGCAGAAAATCACTAGACCTTTATAAACTTGTGGTGGAAACAGAGTAACAGCTGTCAATCAGCCAAGAGCCAAAGGAATGCAAAAGAAACAGAAGCATCGATCACTGGAGCACAGATGTCACCAACATGGGGTCCCTCTCGATGACTGAAAACTCTTGGTAGGAGGAAATTCTACCTCCCTTAAGTGTGTAAGTACGCAAGCATGGGGAGAACAAGAGAGTAAGTCTCCGCTTCTCATTTACTTGGTGACTGTTATTCATCATTCTAGTAATGAAATGTCTTTACTTGAATGCCCATCACCATGACGACAGACAATGATAGGAAGGGCAGAATACAGTAACAGGAAAGGACCAGGAAGGGGCTGGTGTCTCAGCATCCCCTTGTGTCCAAGCCTACAGTAACCTAAGGCTCCACATGCTAGGTTCTGTCACCCACTCCAGGGCAGCAGATGCTAGACCTCAGGTGTCAGTGCCTGTGCTTTTTGAAGACACTCACGATCCATTGTGCTGGTCAGTAGGAAGAGATGGCTCAGATGCAGGCCAGTGCAATCCAGTGGTTCTCCTCAACGCTCGCCTTGACAGTGCTGGGAATGAAGTCTGCTTTTGGTATTTTGATTTAGGATGATTAAAACCTGTTGAGGGTAGAGGAGACTCTGGATTCCCATGGTTTTCTGCACAGGTACAGGTGAATGTTCAGGAACTCATGTGGTGGAGCAGGGGTGTCTTGTGATGTACTTTTGCTCATGGTGTTCCATTAACTTCCATTTTCTACACCACATCCTCTAGAACCACAGCTGCACGACCCACCTTGCTCTCCCTGGGGCCCTTCACAGCTCGACTCCTCTTCTGCATTTAGCAATGTCCGATTATCATATTTGACTTACCAACAGCAGTTTTGTTTGATTTTTTTCCCCTTCTCCAACCGAGTGTGCTATAAGTTCATTTATATATTTTTCCTTTTCCCTCCTGCTCACTGCTATGTCCCCAGAGCTTAGGTATAGGCCAGTGAATGGCAGGCAGTGTTTATAATTCCATAATCGGTTTTGGCCTCTACATCGGATGCCACCAAAAGCTACCTAACCAGATCAGTTTTCCTTCTACAAATACAGAAGAAAAGTATGAGTCCAGGAAATAAAGGTAATAGTGGGCAGAATCAAGGACTAATAGAACCCAAAGCATTTCATGAGTTAATAAATAGTCAGGAGAGGAAAGAAGAAAGCCAGAGATGTGAAGCTGAGTCTGGTTTTCAGAATGAATGATCTGGAAAGGCAGGAGCTGTAGGCAGAAACACCCAGGGATGTTATCCACCAGCAGGCTTGGAACATCATCAAGGAACGGTTTAGAAACTGGTCAACTTTATAATTATAATTTCCTATGAAATATGATTTCACTCCATAATGTGTTATTTTGTAAAATACTGAAGAAGCTTGGTAGACTGTGGCATTCCAAGTCACCACTGGAATGCCAACAGTGCACATGCAAGAGGCACTGCCATATGGGAAGGCAAGACAGAGCAAGGCAGAACAAAGGAAAGCTGACTTTGATAGATTAAACTCCTGACTTGATAAATGGTTCATGCAGATCAGCAGCAAGAAGGCCTGTGAGCCAACAAGAAGAGACAAGAATAACCTCATAGTTTAAGACTGAGTGAACAATACAGCCCTGAGTTTGGAAAGCCCTCAGCCACAATCATGAAATATGTATCAGAAGCAATGACTGGATGGCTGAGATGTGAAGTCTCCTCTTTGGCTGTGATAAGAGATGTATCTTTTTTTCTAATACAGAGTGAGCCAAATTCATACTATGGATTCTACAATTTATAATTCTTCCAGTATAAATTGTTTCAAACCAAGCAAAATCCCAAATACACTGTTTCTTGGTTGGTAGAGAAGGTGGCAGTCTATAAGAGATCTGAGCCAGCAGATTTAGACTCTCCATCACACAGAAAAATCACACGGCATACCTCACAGTGGAAAAGAAAGCCACTGCACAGCACAGGCATAGCCGAAAGGAAAGGCATTAAGTGGAAATTATCTTTCATATGAATACACACAATTTCCACTTGATTTATCCCCGATTGATATATATTATTCGCCAACTGGAAAAAATAAAAGCATTTCTTTCAAAGAATGCTCACTGGTCCAAAGCTACTTTGAGATAAGCTTGTGTGTTGTTTTTAAGAAAATTTAACCATACATTATCTGTACTGAGAGAAATTCATCTGTAGGGGGTATTTTTTATTTCATCCCAAATCATTTCAAATGTAAGCAACACACACACACACACACACACACACAGAGAGAGAGAGAGAGAGAGAGAGAGAGAGAGAGAGAGAGAGAGACACTCAGTATGGCTGATTTGCAAATAGCTAAAGGACAGGCAATCATTATCAGCCAGATATGACACCATGTTAACCTCCTTTTTAAATTAATACTTCTGTTAATTCTTTGAGAACTTCATACAACATATTTTGACCATATCCACCCCCATAACTCCTCTCAGATCTATTCTCTGCATCATCATACCCAGCCAACCATGAGGGACAAGTCTCCTCTTCCTCAACCCAACAGATACTTCAGAAAGGGAGCAGGACCCAGCCAAGGAGACAAAGTGGGTGTTCAGAACACCTGAAGGACTGAAGCTGGAGGGACTCAAACCCCAGGATTTGCAAACTGGCTTGGTCTCTCCATAGGACCACGGTTACTGAGTCAGCACAGGCTATGGTGGGAGCAGAGCACTGAGGGAGAAGAGGAAAGAGGAAGGTGGACATCCATGTTCCTCCATATCACCTCTGCATCCATGAGGGAGAGGAGGAAGGAGGAAGGTGGACATCCAAGTCCCTCCATATCACCTCTGCATCCATGATCTTCATACTCAAGCACTGAGAAAAATGTTACCCTGGCATGATGCTGTCTGAAAGGAGCCTGGGAAGAAAGTGAAACCAACAGAGCAGCCAAGACAACAGTGTCCCCAGAACATTTGTTGTCCTTGATGTTTACAGTTTGGGGTGATGACGGCTCTCAAGGGTTCCCAAAGGCACAGCTCTCTAAGTCTTCCACAGGCACACATTTCACAATGCTCTTTTACTGGGTGAAGGCCCACACTGTTACCCCTCATCTTGTCCTTACTAAACTTGTCCTTACCTAAACTCAACCTGAACCAAGATCTCACAATGGGCTGAAATTCTACAATAACCTGCTTCAAAACAAACAAGTAGACCCAACAGAGTAGCATAGGCCCTGGAAGGAAGCAGCGCCCTTATTTATGGTCTAAGGAGAACCTCTCTGAGGGAATGAGCTGAGGCTTCTCAAGCAAGAGCATCCAACCATGTGAAGATGAGCCCGAAGTGTTTGGTTGGGAAAAACCACCAGTAACGTCATGGCAGGAACGGGCATCATGTTCTAGGTCTACAGGACAGTGACGCAGAAATGAAGACACAGACAGGAACCTGTATTGGCCAGGGCTCTCTCTGCAGAGGAAAGTTAAAGAGAAACTTGAAGGCAGGAATAAAATTGGTCTGGTTTATATTTTTAAAAAATCTCTTGATGACATGATGGGATAGTAAAGCTGAGAGACAAGTGTGCACACAAGACCAGGCTGGAATCTATGTGAAAACCAATGGTGCCAAGGAGACTCCAGAATGGTGGGCAGGTGAAGAGGTAGAACTGGATGGCACACTTGAGGACAAGCAGATGAAGGCTTGCAGAGACACAATGAGGATATGTGCTAGTTCTCTGGCTTGAGAAATGCAGAAGATGGCAGTGCACTTACAAGCAAAGGGAAGACTGGAGAAAAAGTGTGGAGAGGAAACCATTTTGAGCACATAGCCTATTAAGGAAACGACAGTGCATCCAAACAGGAAGATCAGCAGGTAATAGGAGACTCACATCAGAACTCCAGGTAGATCTCTGCTGGCCAGCCTGTTCTGCCATGCTGGGGTATGCTGTCTATTGAGATGAGTCTCTCAAAAGCCCTCCATCCCAACATGCACGAATGCCAAGCCTGTGAAGAAGGAAGGGCAAGTCTGAGCTACATCTCCTACCAGACACAGAGCCTGAGGATATTCAGGGACTGGGCAAAGGAGATTGAAGATTAGCTGAGAGCAGGTGAAGTGAAGAGTCCAGAGAGCCCGTCTTCGACAGAGCGCAGGTGAAGTAGGTTAAGTCTAAACGGTTGAGTCAGGTATTCCCTGGGTTCCATCCCGGCTAGAGGTGTGCAGTTGTACAGGACTTAAAATGATTGAATTGGATGAGGTCACCGAGGAATCCAATATCAACGGGGCTCAAGCTCCTTAGCACTTCAGCAATTAGACCCTGGACGGAGGTGAAGGAGCAAGGCAAAAAGTGGGGGAAAGCCAGGTAGGCAGGGAGAAAACCAGAGATGTGGGCAGCAACTCATGGTCGTCATTCATCGTCCCCTGTGCGCAAGTGGCACCCGGCTCTGAAAGCACCAGACAGTCCATGTGGTCAGATGCTGTAAGGCAGCGCCATCCCAGGACAATGAAGGGACGCCTGCCTAGGCAACGACAATGGGGCTGTGGGTGAAGTTCACTGGTAGGACAGATGCTTCGCACGCACGCACGCACGCACGCACACGCACGCGCTATGGAGTCAGTCCTCAGCGCCATGATACGAGTCCATTGATGATAGAAAACTCCAAAACCACCTAGATAATGAGAACGAGAAAGAAAGCAAAAGAGAAAGAACTCAACAGCGGCACTGTTGGGCCACCGTGAGGCCCATGCTTCTCCACGTGCCCCTTCCATTCGTGACCCTCTCTCTGAGCCCGCTTAGACTGGTGGGTACCCCGGTGAAATTCTAATGCCACAGACGCACTGTTGAGCTGAGCCTTGACGCCCAGGTGTCCTGTGCATATCCAAAGCTCAGACGCTCGCTCCTGTCCCTTGCCTAAAGTAGCATGTTTGTGTATGACCCATGTGCACATGGCTACGGGCTTTCAAGAGTCGCTATAATACATGGTTTGACAGATACTCTAAGCAAACATCATGAGACTCTATTGGTCAGAGGCAACTTTCGTTTTTTTCCCCCTCATACGTTTAAACTACAGTTGGCTAATTTCTGTTTATGTACGACTGCTTTTGGATGACTGATAATTATATCACTAAAGATCTTCTGCCTCCCCCCGTTTCCAGCCGCTTGAAAATCAATTTTCTCCCCCTCTGGATATGACATTCCCATGGTTGAGAACTCATGCATTATAATTGTATGCTGTCGCTGCATTTAGATAAAATTACATGCCTTGCTCATCATTACAGTGGTCATCTAATTTATTGTTCAGCTGATGTATTCTTTAGCAATACAATAGAAGGTCCCAGGCAGACGGAGATCTACTCATCCCGAACTCTGGAAAGAAATAAAGATGTTAAGGATAAAACTGTCCACACAGGTCTCTATTGGACAAATAAATCTGACACTCATTTGCAGAAAAAATTGTCAAACTGGGAACAGGGAAAAATACATATTTGACAAAGAAAGTAAAAACAAGACAAATCAAATTAAAGTTATAAACTCATATAAAAACATAAGCATAGTGACTTTAAATGTACCATATAGAACATGAGACTCTTTATATGAAGAAAATCTAGAGTTGAAGGTTATTTTCCCAAGTATTTGTAAATTTGGAAACCATAGTAGTATGAGAATCTTAAAAGAAATTGAAAATATGATCAATGAAATGTCTCCAAAAGGAAATCAAATCAATAAAGGTATTATCTATCATCAAAAGAAAAGACAAACCAAACTAAATACAACAACAAAAATTCTAATAGCTATACAACATGGCATTTCTTGTTGTTCAAGATGAACAAAAGGAAGACATTCAACTGAGTGTATCAAACTAGTGAACGTGGGATGCTGCCATGAAAAGGCTCCCACGTGCAACTTCATGGCCGTGCTCACAGAGCAATACAGATATGCATATGCACATCCCCAAGGTCCACCGCAGGGAAGCTGCTGAGTCCTGAGATGTAGGACAGAAAGGGCCTTGCCTCTCCACAGCCAGTGCTATACTCTCAACATTTGTGATTAGCTTAGTACTTTCCTTAGTCACTGAGCCATGAGAGAGTGACAGGAGAATACGGTACTGCAAATCTTCCAGATTATCAAAGTGAAAAATGTGTCGGGAACCCAAGATGTTGGAAACGGCCAGCTCGGTTAGTAGCCCCAGACCACTAGGGAGTATTTGCTTCACATCAGCCTCGTCCATACTTAAGACTGTGAAAACACTAAATTTTATGTTTTATATAAGACAAAACAACGATGTTAATACATGTTCATAAGTTTAACCCACATTAGAGTTGGAATAATAAAAAGATGAGCTGGTGGCCCCACCACTCACCTGCTGTGAGGTGGTATGGGTGAGAGAGAGAGAGACCCTTCCTCCCCATCTTGCCCCTAGGTGCCTGTGGCAGGCAGAAGATCTGTCCCTGATATCATGAGAGATGAAGTGCTGGTTCTGCCCCTCAGTGGCTTCAGGACTTGGGAGAGGGGATCCCACACTTTGCCTGGACAGCACAGTAAAGTTCTCTCTGGTGGTGTGGGCACAGGAGAGAGCTGGAGGTTGATCAACTCAGCTACCACACAAGCCCAGATCCAGGGCTCTGAGTTGCCATATCCCAACATCTCTCCTGTGTGTGAACTGCTACAGCCAGTCTAAAGCTGCAGGATCTCCATGACACAGGGCAACAATAGAGTGTCTGAGAGGAGTCCTGGTGAGGATCCAGCAATGATACTGTAGCAGAAGCCAGAGGCCTCAAACCAGACCAGTGACTCATTGCAAGGAACATTTGCAAGTAAAAAAAGTATGGACAAAGGGTACACTGTGGGACACAGTGTCATACACTACAGTTTCCAAGACAAGATGTTTTTATGTTTTTGTTTTGTTTATTTTTTGTCTTTGTTTTTATTCTATTTGGGAGAAGAGGTTACAATGGTGGAGGGCAGAGAGGAATAGGACTGGGGTACACAATGTGAAATTCACACAATGGTGGAGGTCAGACAGGAGTAGGACTGGGGTACACAATGTGAAATTCACACAATGGTGGAGGGCAGACAGGAGTAGGATTGGGGTACACAATGTGAAATTCACAAAGAATCAATGAAATGTTTTTTTCCAAAGGTGAACGGATCCCCTTTTAATAGAGAAGCATTGACAAGCAGCATCTATAATTGATTTTAATATAGACATACAGATAAACAATGTCTATAATTGGTCAATCAATAGGTACTAAGATATAAGAGTATAATTGTTTCCTGCCTATCTTGTTATAAATATGTCAGAATTCATATTTACCCATTTTATTGAAAATTCAGTTTTAAGCCAGTATCTCACTCTGTAGCCCAGGCTATCCTAGAACTCCTGATCCTACGACCTCATCCTCCAAGGGTTGAGATTCCTGGCATGAGCAAGGCTCCATACCCAACTTTGATGACTCTAGTTAGAGAGGCCACTGTTCTAGAGCTGGAGACACCAGTCAGCAACTGCTTTCACGTGTCACTCAGAGAGCACTTCCACATCCTTAGTCATGAGCTTATCTATTTTTAGTTGTAACTTTAAAACATTGAAGGCTTCACTATATGTTTTAACCCAGTATTTAATAAATCTTGCAAGGCAGCTATAAGCAGGATTCACCATTTTAACCTTGTTTTAAAAATTTAGAATTTGAAATGAGTTAGGTTTTTCCCTCCGTTTTTTTTTTGTTTTTTTTTTTTTTTTTTTTTTTTTTTTTTTTGTTTTTTTTTTTTTTTTTTTGAGATAGTATCTTTGTAAACCCAGGCTGGTTTCGAACTCATTACATAGCCTAGGATGATCTTCAAATTCTGATCTTTCTGCTTCCACCTCTCACATGCTATAATTATACACCTCACTTTTTTTTATTATTGGTTTTTATTTTGAAAAGCTTTAAGCCAGTACCAAAGGAAATGGCTAAGAGGATACCACTGTGTATCCCTTATACCCACACGCACTAGTATAATGTAACATTTAACATTTTTATATCATCCGTCTATCACTTAGTTCTTCTGTGCATGCATATTTGTTAAAGTATTTCAAAATACATTGCAGAACCCATGATCTTTCATAATGTGTACCACGAATAGAGAAAATGTAAAAGTAAAACAATTCTACGGGTCTAGAGAGACACTCAATGTAGGAGTTCTGCTACAGAGGACCCAAGTTCAGTTCCCAGCATCCACACCTATCTGTAACTCCAGCTCCAGGAGTTTGATGTCCTCTGCTGAACTCTAGGGGTCCCATCTCTCACATCTACATATACTAACGTGTACACATAAATGAAAATAAAATCTTTAAAATAAACACTACTGTATACTTTTTAGTTCACATTCAAATCCTACTAATCAAAACTACATCAATTCAGTTCGCCATTTTTCAGTTTCTGTAATCAAGCTCTATAGAATGCTTATATATAAACATCAAGGATGATTCTAGCTTAGGATATCAGCAGCCTCGAAGGTGAGAAGGCAGAACGGTAAATGCCCTTAGCTGAGGGTGGAGAAGAGCTGCTCAGAACCGAGGGGAACAGAGACAGGCAACTAAATGTATCACTAAAACCTACAAATCAAAACCGCAGAAACGTCCAAGACGCAACGCGATCCTGTGGGTTTGAGAAGGGAGGGAGAGGCCGGATTACCAGCTGAGACCTGCTCTTCACACACGGGGCATCAACAACCTCCAAAGTCGATTAAACCAAAGAAGGGGGAAGCCAGGCAGCAGTCCTCCTCCCAGATCTTCGTCTGGCACCCGCCGTTTCCTTTACTTCATCCCAACGTGTATAAAACCATTAAACTGTGAGCCCTGCAAGCAATTCTCCTTTTCTAAAGGATGCGCACTTCTGCATAATTTAGAGACATCTCACCTTCTCTGGCCTTGTCTCACCCAGGATCTGAGTCATAAAGTTATTTTTCTGTCTAAGTCGTCTTTGCCACCCTCTTGTCAGCCACTCAGCAGGCCAACTGTCAAGGTGTGACAGTATATAATGGTTAACCTTCATTATCAGCCTGTCTACATTTAGAGTCACCCAGGAGACACACCTCCCAGAGTGTCTATGAGGGAGACTTAGAGAGGTTTATTGGGACATGGAAGACTCACCCAAAATGTGAGTGGTGTCATCCCACGTGCTGAGTCAAAGCCTGAATCAAAAGGAAAACAGGAAGCCACAGTCACATGCCTTCATCTCTCTGCTTCCTGACTCTGGAGGCAACTTCACCAGCTGCTTCACAGTCCTGCCCCCACAGCTGGAGCTGTCCTCATCAGTACAACGCCTGCATCCTGTGGACTGTAGCCTCCAACTGGGATTATCCAAAATAAAGCCTCCCTCCCTTAATACTGCCAAGACTCTGTCACAGCAATGGCTGAAGAAGAGACAGTGTCAGCTTCAGGTTTCCCTCGGTTCCCTGCACAACTGCTCCAAAGTTCAAGAGCAGGGATGCAAAGGAGACAAAGTGAACCAAGCACTGCAAAAGGTCAGATGACCTCTGCTGTATGCGGCAATGACTCGGGACACACAGAAAAACCCCCTAGCACGTGGCTGCGTTCAGTCTTCAGCTTCAGGTCTCGGCAGCTGCAGATCTCAGCTGTGGACCTTCCGCATATCCCCATGCACAGGAGGGGAATTATCATATGCCCTCACCTCCAGACAATAACCCAGGTTAGTGGGCATCTCCCTGAAAGTTTTCTGTGCAGTCTTTACCCTGAAGGCCACTCTCCGCCCCTGTGGGGTTTCACTTCTTCAAGAGTCTCAAACACAAAAAGCAGTCTCAGAGAAAGCAAAGGGGGTGTGGAGACATGCCAAAGGGACATGACAGGGAACGCACATCACCATTAAAGGAATTTTTAAAAATGGGTTGTTCCCAGGTTGCCGTGGGACCTGACTCACCATCTTGGCATTCAACAGTCATGTACACTTGTGAGAATCCTACATGGAAAGAGGGTAGCAGGAATTCTACCCTTCCCCAAGGTGCATTTAGGTTCAAGCCATGGCGAGCATGGTGCGGTTCCTTCTTAGTCGCCAGTGCAAGGCCCCCCAGTAGTATCTGACTTCTGTAATAAAATATGAGTAACTGCCAGAAGACTGGATTCTCTTCTTTAAAAACACATTAAAGATCTGGAGATTTTATTGGGAGAGAACAAAGTGCTTTTCCTTTACTTGCTCTAGGCTCTTGGGCTCTTTGCCACATGCACATTTGTTTCTTGTGTAAAAAACATTTTTTTTTCGAGACAGAGTTTCTCTGTGTAGCCCTGGCTGTCCTGGAAATCATTCTGTAGACCAGGCTGGCCTCGAACTCAGAAATCCACCTGCCTCTGCCTCCCAAGTGCTGGGATTAAAGGCGCACGCCACCACTGCCTGGCTCTTGTGTAAAAATTTAAAAAGAAGCTCCAAACATCTTTGGCTTTGACTATGAAATTCCTGTTTTAGAGCAGCTGCTCTGATGGACATCCCAACCAGATGGTCCAGCGGATTTTTCAGAGGACCCAAGTATTGTGTAATCAGAGAAGAGGGTGCTTTGTTAGTCAATGAGTGGGTTAGCCCACAAAGCACAACACAGATGCATTCCTCGGAACCATGAATGGAGAGAAGCTTTTGCACACAAAGCTTCCGGGACTCCATAGCCCAACCTCATCCTCCAACCACCTCTCCACATACGTGATCATCTTCATCTGCTTGTGCTGCATAAAACTGGCACCATTATTTTCAAAATTCTTGGTTTTCAGAAAAGAAAGAAGATTAGAAAAATCCTTCATGCAAAGGTAATTTCAATTTCTGCAGCCTCGCTGTGTGTTGGGAGGTCTCCGTCTCAAGTGGTTAGGGAGAGGGTGGCTACTCTCAGCATACAGAGCCTCAAACTAGACTGAATAAACGGAGGCTTGGCTTCACGCGTTTGAGAGGTTGCCAACTCTGCTCAGCTGCCTCTTCTACATCAACTCTCATGTGCAAAGGAAATCAGAGAGAACAAGCTGCTGAGAACGATGCTCCTCCGCATGTGAAATGTACAAAAATCACAGGTGGTCTCACAGACTAAATTAGACTTTCAGGGTAAATCAATAGGGTCAGCAAGTGCATGAGGCAATAAAACTAGACTACACCAGTCACAGCTAAATAATAAGTTATCCCTGTCAATGTAGACTCTTAGAAAATAAATGGCAGAGGCCACTTTCCAAGTACTCTGCATGGGCTATTTTAATTGGCAGGATGCTCTAAGAATAAAATTCTCTTCATGGCAAATTCTCTCTGAGCTTCTAGAGCATAGATTTTTGAGCACAAATGGGAAAAGGGGCCTTTCTCATTGTACAACTGGTAGAGTGTATTCAAATCCAATGTTTATAGGTCTCTAAGTTTCATTCTCATTATGAAGCTTATCAAATAAAAATCAAGCACACATTACAATCCATTAGGCACTGTGGATGTGTTGGATTATGCATGCGAGGAGACCAGAGGTTGAGGTTGGGAGTTGTCCTTTACAGGGCTGTGCTCTTTGTGTCTCTCTGTCTCTCTCTGCCTCTGTTTGTCTCGGTGTCTGTGTCTCTGTCTGTCTCTCTGTCTCTGTCTCTCTTTCTCTTTCTGTCTCTCTGTCTCTCTGTCTCTGTCTCTGTCTCTTTCTCTTTCTGTCTCTCTGTCTCTCTCTGTCTCTCTGTCTCTGTCTCTCTTTCTCTGTCTCTCTGCCTCTCTCTGT
Organism: Montemys delectorum; assembly: GCA_019843815.1. Taxonomy (NCBI): domain Eukaryota; kingdom Metazoa; phylum Chordata; class Mammalia; order Rodentia; family Muridae; genus Montemys; species Montemys delectorum. Next base: position 124 of record JADRCD010155562.1, on the reverse strand, counting down.
CTCTCCCTCTGTCTCTCTCTCTATCTGTCTCTCTCTGCCTCTCTCTGTCTCTCTCTTTCTCTCTCTGTCTCTGTCTCTTTGTCTCTCTCTTTCTCTTTGTCTCTCTCTGTCTCTGTCTCTCTCT
>JADRCD010155450.1:0-46805 GCA_019843815.1 Montemys delectorum | reverse complement strand
GGGGGGGGGGTTCTCTGAGGTTCTCTGGAAGAGCACTAAGCCATCTCTTCAGTTTCTGGCCTGGCCTCTTGTGTGGAGAAACAGCACTGTGTAACTATAGTTGGAGACGCTGAGCGCACAGCAGGTGTCCATCTCTGCCCCTTCTTCATCAGTTTTGGGATTCTTTTTCTCCGGCCCTTGAACACAATATACCTTGAACACACTACTGTCCTTTTCATGTGCAGGATGCCAGTGGCCACGGGAGAAAGGAATGCCCTCTACATTAACAGGAGGGTAACAACACAACTCCCGGGGGATGCCTGGAGGAGGGGAGAAGAGCTGGCTGAGGTAGGACCTGTGTTGGCTACAGAGCCAAGTGCAGACAGCCACAATGACAGGGGATGGGAGGGGTATAAGAAAAGAGCTGGTTAATGGGCGACCGAGAGCCCCTTCTTGTTCCCGACTCAGAATCCTCCTTTGAAGCTGTACTGCCCACTGAAGCATTCATGTGTATGTGCCAGGGAGTGGGGAGTATGACCTAGAGTCCAGGCGGCAGCATGCAGATTCTGGGGAACAGGGACACAGAAAGTCAGAGTGAAGGCGCTTGGGCACTATGCTGGTCCCTCAGCAGCTCAGAGTGGCAATGGATAAAACGTTGGGAGAGAAGACAGCAACACCCATGTGGGTGGAGACTCTCGTCCCCAAGCCAACCACCGAAAGGGGCTAAGTGAAGGGAACATCCTGTCCCCAAATTGCAAGTTGACCTGAGACATCCAACTGCCACTTACAGACGTGGAGAGTCGAGACGCCAGCGTCATTTCCAGGTTTCCCTTCAGACCAACGAGGGGCGGCACCAAGGTCAGCAGGTCTTTAACATCTTTGAACACTGGCCAGTGCTGGAAGAGAAGGCAGAAGGAGATGAGCCAAAGTGTTGGCACAGCTCTGTAGATGTCTGCAGAGAACCTTCAGTCAATGACCTTGCACGCTCTGTGAATCAACCTGGAAGACTGAGCAGTGTCTTAAATGTCTTATTTTGAGACAGGGTCTCTCTACATTGCCCAAGGTATCCTGGAACTCACTCTGTAGACTAGGCTGGCTTTGAACTCACAGAGATCTGCCTGCCCTCTGCCCTCTGCCCTCTGCCTTCTGAGTACTGGGATTAAAGGTGTGTGCTGCCCCATAACTAGCCTAAACTGTTTTAAGTACAGGATGTTTTAAATATCATTAACCAAATCAGCAGAGCTCCCTCCTGCCTCCTATCCTCAGAGGCCAGGAAAAGGCAGGGCTAGACTGGAGGCCAGTGGTCTGGCCCAGCACGGCCTGAGAATGTGCCAGTGTGCAGCAACAGTTTTGTAGATATTGGGTTGAGTCACCAATTCAGTTATTTCTCCTAATTTGGGAGTCCTGGAGAAACTCTGGTAAACTAACTGGTAGGGCACTTTGACAGGGTTTCTCCGGCTCCACCCAGCACCCTGCTGGAGCCTGGGCTTCCCAAAACAGTACAGTCCACTGGGTGGAGACCCCAGTCTCATGCAAACATACAAACAATAACACCTGAAAAGGCAGAGTAGCCAGGACGAGTGGAGAAAGCTGGGAAAGAGAGGATTGTGTTTGTGTGATTGGTTGTGGGATTTTAAGCCTAAAGACAAATTCCTTCTTTTCTGAAAGGGGCCCTAGGCTTAGTCCCCAGTTTCCCCAGGAAAGAGTAGCTAAAGAGGCACAAACACATATCACCTCTGGGGAAAGCAGGAGTCACCCCGCAGGGACAGTGCCCTGGGGGCATGACGGAGAAGGGCTAGTCAGAGGCTCTATAGAAGTCTTATCTTTATATTTCTCCACTGGGTAGGCACAAAATGTAGTCTCGACATGCATTACTTTTTAGCGCTGTGTCTGAACATTTTACCCTGTTCATAATGTTGATTCCCTCTCGAAAATGATATTTTTGCATTTGACCACATTTATCCCTTTGTTTGGAACTTTCACAATACAGACTTTAGCCCTCTAAGAAATACACACTATTTCCTGCTCTCAGATGATGAACTACGTTGGAGGCAGAGGCCCACCTGCAGGGGGCCCTTCCTTATCAGTCCGGCTACTGCCTCCCCGTGCTCCGCAGCAGGGGGCCTCAGGTCTGTGAAGAGTTGCCTATCAGCCCTGCACACCCCTCAGGCGCACACCACCCACACCATCACACACACACTCCTACCCCTGGCCAGGGCTGTCTGGCACACCCTGTCCTTTCCTAGCATGTCCTCTGCTCCGGCCCTCACCCACTACCCTCTGCCTCCCCCACAGCCTGGTGCACATCCTCCCGGCCACACACAAGGCCAAGCCTCTAACAGCCCCGCATCAGAACAAACTCTGTCTCTCTTCCTTCAGCTCTCCCCTCTCTCAGTGCCAGGAATGCCCAACCAAGTCCCTGTTCTCCTCGAGTCACAGCTCAGTGGTATGTCACAGCTCAGTACTGTGCAGGTTTGGCTACAATAGTCTCTTCCTGAACGTGGGAATGGGCTCTTCCAGCTCTCTCTGCTGCCCTGACCCCTGTAGAACACAGGCTAGCAAAATTGGCAGGCTAGCTTGAGGAGACCTGCCTTGGAACTTGTTCTCTGTCCTGTGCTGCTACTCAGGCTCCCTGCTGGTCTCCCTAATGACTCTACCATGGTCTACCCCACCCCCCACCCCCCACTTCCTTCTCCTGACCCATTCACACTTCTGATTCTCCTTTCTCTTCACACCATCTCTCTTTCAAGGCTTGAGTTACCTCCAACACCCAGCCCACCTTCCCCACAGTTCCATGCCTCCTGAGGGTGGAAGATTGACTCATGTTCCCAGATCCTTGCTGCCTCTGCTACCTTGGGTTAGGGCTGAGCCAATTCTGGCCATGAAACTGACTGACCCGGTGCTGGAGACGGAACCCAGGGCCTTGCATGAGCTAGGGAAGTGCTCTATCCTGGGACAATATCCACAGCCCTGGTCATGAGAGTTAAGCCACTGACTGAGCTTGTCAGGAATCACAGGACAAGAAGGAAGATGAGCTGGGGCAATGTCAACACAGGCTAGCTAAAGTATGTCCCCCAAATTGGCAGGCTGCAGCCATAACGACACAGTGTTTAGAAGCAGGGTCCTTAAAGAGGGGCTGAGTTAAGAAGGTCATAGGTGGGTGATCCCCAATCCTACAAGACTGGGATCTCACAAGCAAAAGTTAGGGCATAGATATGCAAAGAGAGGTGGTCTTATCGAGCACAGAGGCGGGGGGGGGGGGGCGAATGGCATTGCTGGCTTAGGATGTCAACACTGCCAGCACCTGATCTCTCAGACTTCTAACTCCGAGAGCCAGAGCTGTGACAATCTCTACTTCTGTGGGGTACACTGCCTGGCCTCAGGTGCTCTACCGCAGTCCTGGCAGACTGAGGCAGATGACGAAGGGGATAATGTTGCTGTCCTGATCACCCAGATCCGAAATGGCTCTTTCTCCAGGCTTCATGTGTCCTTGATGTCACTTTGGTCTGACTGATGCCCTGGGCTACTCGACATAGCCAGGACCCCACCCACCAGTCTGTAAACTGATCATATTGGAACCTCAACTCGCCATCTCTAGACTCCTGTCCCTCCCCAGGGCCTGTCTCCTCTCCTTCCCACTGCCTGTTCTGCCCACCAGGATTTAAACCCTTGTCCTCCCCAATCTGACTTCAAGCCATCCTAACTTTTAAATTGTTACCGATCTCTCAAACACGTTAAAGATGTCTATTCTGACACGGGTAGGGTAAGAGTGTGCACGGGAGGGTGAGGGAGCCTGTGGTACTGGGAGAGAGCCTCCCTTGCTCTCTCTCCTCCCCCACATTGTTGACATTGCTGCCAGGACTGAGCTTTGTGACATAAATATAATCACGTCACCCAGTCACTTCTGACCCTGTACTGCCAACTCCACGCCTGAGTATACACACCCAACTCCGGTCATTAAACTTGTTCAAGAATGTGGCTGGCACATCACATTTCATGTACAGCCAAACACCAGTACCGGCTGTCAGAGAGAGGGCCCTCTGGACAGCATGTCGAGGCAGTGGTTAGACTGGTGTCCCCTCCTGCATTTCACCATGCAATATGCACCAATCAGACAGTTTGCTCATGGCTATGCTAATAATCCAGAAACACAAAGGCAACACTCACTCTATAAACAAAAAGCCAAGCTCCTCTGCCCTCCATGTAAACTTCACCCCCAGGGTGGAGTGGACAGAGGTCCTCACAGCTAGCAGTGTCTACACTCAGGACACAAGCCACCCACGCATTCAAAGACCCCATGTCTCTGCCTGGAGTGGAAATGGCCACATTGTTCTCCAAGGCCCATTCAGATAGTCCTGTCCTGTTCCTTCTGGAGATCCCTGACCTGCAGGAGGATGAAGCTACCTCTCCTTTCTACAGCTGCCTCACACCGCCTCCACCAGCTGCCTAGACCTGACTGACAAGCTAGCCTTCTGGGAGCCTACAGCAACTGAGGCGTTGAGAGGAGGGAGTGCATAGCAGGCCAGGGATGGATGAGCTCACACGCTGTGCAGTCTGGCAAAGCCTGGTCTCTGAGGATTAGCATGCATGGCAGCCTCAGGTAGGGGGCAGAGGACAGCACAGAAACAGGTTGCACAAACTCTCTAGGAACAGACTGATCCCAGCATTCTGAAGATCCAGTGCCCCGTTCTCTGAGCTGGGTGAACACACAAAAACCAAGTGCCCTGGAGTGACTGACACTCCCTCCAACAGTATCGGGGCTGTGGTAGAACTCAGTGGTATGGTGCACACTGGACATGATTCCATCTCCAGCACCACAACCACACACAAGTTAAATTTAAAAAGAATTAACAGCAGAGTTATTATATGATTCTACACATTTGTGCATATATATGCATATTGAAAATAACTTTGGCAATCACCAAATTCATGGACTGCAACCCTAACTCCCAGGACCTTCGGATGCAAGCGTCTAGAGACAGAAAGTGGGGAGGGCGAGGGGCTGAGTGAAGGAGGTCATTGGGTGGGCAAGCCCCAGTCCGCCATGACTGTTATCTCTCAAGCAAGGTTAGGGGACAGTCCTGCAGAGAGGGACAACTTGTGAAGCACACCAGGGAGGATGATCACACCAACCCCGCCAACTCTTCATCTTAGACTCCCAGCTTCCAGAACCATGGCAGCTTCCGATGGGCATCTTTCCATGACTGACACTCTTGTCTAGTTTTCCTAATGCAACACGCAATGCTCCGTAACAGAGGCCAGAGGTGACAGACAGTGGAATTCACTCAACAACAGTGTATCCTAAACCAGACTCGGCAAATCCTAAACCAGATGGAAAGTGCCACACTGTGGGGAGATCTGGGGGCATATGGGACTCCCATGCCCTGCTTTCCCCTCCCTCAAGGAGCTATGGTGGGGGGAGGGACGACTCTGGAGAGGTAGGTCTGTCATTCAGCTTTGCCTACCACTCAGATCACAGAGATCAGCAGGCTCCTTGCTGCTTACAACCTGCTCCTCACAACCCAGAGAGGCAGGTGCTCTCATTATCCCTGATTTACAAAAGGGGAAACTGAGGCAGCGAGGCACTAAAGGCTCCTGTACTGAGTAGTGACCTTGGCTAATAATAAGCTCACACTTGGTGGCGGACGGCAGAGGCTGCTATGGGTTCACACCACACAGGCTGCCTTTGAGGGCTATCAAGTGTCATCGCTGTGACTGTTAAGGTGCTGGGAGCCCCAGGTACCTTCTCACCAGCACGGCTGCTGCTGGATCCCAGCTTGGACCTGCCACCTCCAGGGAGCACCCTGGTTCCTGCCCTCCACCCTGTCTGTCCCCCTCTCCCTGTACGTACTTGGACAGTGTTCATCACCAAGCCGGCTGTCATCATGCCCAGGCCGGACAGCAGTATAGGTATAGCAACCTGGCAGGTGGTGGTGAGGACAGACTCAGGGAGGACCCCATGAGGGGAGCGGGTGAGCTCACAGCTGAAGCCTCGAAGCTTCTTGCCCTGAAAGCGGAACTCAAGGCTGAGCTGAGTGACGACCATGGCTGGGGCCCTGGTGGAGTCTGTCCTCTCTCTTCCCTGACCTCCAAGGCTCTCTTCTGCAGAGGTCCACACAGCCTGAAGCTTTCCAGGAAGCACCACAGTGGGTCTCTGAGAGTCCCTTGGCCAAAGGCCAGAGCAAACAAGGCCAGACCTGCTCAGAGCCTTATTCGGGAGGCTGCCAGTGTCCTCTGTCCATTCCACTGGTCAGGTTCTCCTCAGAGTGCAGCTGTAGATCTGCTGGGACCTCCCTCTTCCAGCCTGCCAGAGAGGCTCACTGTCCCTCAGCGGCGACCTTGACAGTATCCACTAGTCCAGCCCACGCTAGCCAGACTGGGCAGGGACACAACCCACATGGGCCTGGCCCTGGTAAGTCCCCACGCAGGAGTCAGCACCACCCTCTATGTCCTCTGCACACGTGCCATGGGCTGCTCTGGCAGAGAAGGGCTTCAGGGATACTCACCCAGGCCCACGCATACGGGGTTCTGTCCCGCAAGGTCAAGGACTCTGAGAGACTGCAAGATGAAAGTGACACCTGTGGTCAGCTCTGTGCCAGTGTGCGGGGGCTCACAGCCATAGTTATAAAGCCGTGCTCACAGAACCGTGACCCTGCTTTCCTTCAAAGGCCTGGAAGACTCTATCCAGCTTGCTTCTGTTCAGAAAGAAGCAAGCTGGTTCTTGCCCTGCTGCTCCCACTAGAGGGAAGGGGCCCGGCTAGGAAGCTACACTGGACTCTAGGGATGCTGAGAGTGACCCTTTTGTATATGCCATGGGAAGGGAGGAACACTTCCAGGCCGAAGGGTCGACAGAACACAAACTGAGGTTTCTACCAGCAACGGTCTCAAGCTGAAGGTCTGACTGACTTCTACTAACCCAGGGCTCACCTCGGAGTCCTGGCCTCCCCTCTGTCCTGGGCCTACCGCACCACCCTCCGTCTCCTTTCACAGATCGCCTGTCTCATGCTCGAGCCCAAACTCCTTTATCTCCCCAGGCAGAACTTCCTCCCTAACCAACTGACCCCCCCGCCCCCACCCCGCATGCCCCGGAAATCCTCAGCACATCTTTACTTACTCTCTTCTGCTCATTTGTCTGGAGTTTTTAAGTTTGTTGCAGGAGGCAGAGGTGCAGGCTGTACGGTTCTGGTGGGCCAGCCCTACCTCTCCTCTGCCGGCTTAGCCAGCAGCTCAGGGTGGAGAAGCTACCGCGTGGGAGTAGTTTCCGGGCTTCTCTGTCTCTTGGCACACTCATTGTTTGAAAGCCAAGTGGTCAGACCACATGAAGAGGCTGTGTGCAGGTGAGTGAGACACCTTGGGCCAGGATCTGCACATGGCTAATAGGTGCTGCCACTGGGATGCTTCAACTATCAGTGACTAGAATGGGTTGGTATGGGAGGTGCTTCTGAGTTTGGGATGCTGAGCCATACAGCAGCCTAGAACTGGACCTCAGCACCTTGTCCGCGCTCTAGATTTTCTTCATCCTAGATGGACCAGCCTCTCCACCAGCCCCCAGCCTCTCCACCAGCCTTTCCACCAGGCTCTCCACCAGCCCCGAGCCCCTCCATCATCTCTAGCCTCTTCTGAGCTTCCTGACTGTCCCTCGCAGCCTTATGGGCAGGATCAAGTGCCCTAAAGTCCCCAGTTCTCATGGCAGTGTCTTCCATAGTGCCTGTGTCAAGCCTTGCAACCCAGTGAACATCTGCCAGAAAAGCACGCTGAGCCCAGACACCCTCGCTGCAGTCCTGCATCCAGTCTGCTGCCCTCAAAGTTTTCCCTGATCCGCCCCTTCAGCTCCAGCTCAGGATGCCATCTCAGTCATGACCCTGTGGCTTCTTACACATCTCCCCCAACAACCACGCTTGCCCTGCCTATCTGCAACCCACACGGGCATTCTAAGGAGGAACCCTCATGATGTGACAACAGCGTGCAAGTGAGCCTCACCTTCCGAAAGGACACCCAGCCCTGAACCATCTCTGTCCGAGCACACAGTCATGTTACCCAGCATACCCTTGGGAGGAACTTCTCAGGGACCCCTCTGTCATGCTTTGGTCCTCACACCTTTGGCTGGCCTCAATAGAGATTGTCCTTGTGGCCAAGTGAGGTGCCTCTTAAACTCTGAGTCAAAGCCCCACAGATCCCCACCCAGAAGCTCTTAAGTACAAGCAAGAACCACAGTGGCTCTGTGGAAGTGTGAACAGGAATTCGTAACCATCCCTCCCAAGAAGAAGCCTGTCTGAACAGAGCTGCTGTTTGGGAGCGAGGCCTGAAGCCCTTCACCCCACACTCACTGGACAGAACACCTCCCTGTGTTTTGCAGCTTATGATGCTCACATTTTGCAAACAAAGAATTTAAGGCTCCAGGAGGGTTTGCCTTCAATCTCAAAGTGTACAAATGCTTAAGGAAAACAATGACTTTCCCCTTACCATCCCTCCCAACTCCCCTTCCCCACTCCCACTTCCCACCGAGAAGGTGTAGTTGAATGGGAGAGCACATGCCCAGCATCCACGCAGGCAGCCCTCCCCAGGGTCTGTGATCTGTGGTTTGGCACCGTCCAAACACATGTTGAGTTTGTGTGAAACAACAGAGAAAAGGCCTGCAGAAGCCACTGGAATCAGCGCACTGGCTGGATTGAGACAATCCTTGCAGGTTGGCTCTGTGCTGGCTGGCTGCTGAAGACAGAGAGGAACCATCCCCAGGCACAGCACATCTGCATTTTATGCTAGCACTGGCACTTTCCACAAGGTCACTCTAGCTTGGGATCATCCATCTAAACAGGACTCATCTGGTCACACACACTGCCATTCTCACCAGAACAGGAGAATCCCCTGAGTAAGCTCATCAGCCTTGGAGAAACACACAGTAGAGAAGGGGGTGAGGGAAAGTGAGAGGGGGATGGAGGAATGGAAGAGAAGGGGGAGAGAGAAAAAGAGGGAGACAGAGAGAAAGAGGGAGAGGGAGAGGGAGGAGGAGGAGGAGGAGGAGGAGGAGGAGGAGGAGGAGGAGGAGGAGGAGGAGGAGGAGGAGGAGGAGGGAGAGGTGGAGGGGAGGAGATAAAACCCAGTGCTGAAGTGGTTACCTGTAGTGGGCAGGAGGATTACAGTGTGTGCTGAATATTGTAATGACTTGCTTTGAGGACTATTTAGCTTTCAGCAGAAATAAATAAAAGAATGTACTTGTGTGAGAAATGGTACTTTACCCCGGGAAAGCTGAGAACAACACACGTCAACACGGCTTACTGGGTCACAACACAGAACATCTCAATGTGATTTTAAAAATAGTTCCAGCACAGTGGAAAATCTCATAGCCTGACTGGGCATCGTTCAGATCTGGGTCAAGCATCAAGTGGCTTCCTGGGTGACCTTGCACAGTCCTTCTGATCCCTGGGCCTCCAGCCTGTCCCAGAGTCCTGGACATGAGGGACTAGGGCCCATCAGCCGTGCCTACCTTTATGTACAACGACTCCACCACCCGCCCCGGGACGTAGAGTGTCAGGATGTGTGAGGTCAGGTTCTGTCTCTAACACGGTGGGAGGGGGAAAGCACCGGGCTTTGGCATCGCATCGCCAATCCTAGCTTCCAAGAGAACTGTGAAACCCTCAGGAGCAGTTTCCAGGTGCGGTGCTCTCAGCTACCTTGCACCTCAGCAGAATGGGCTAGCTGGCCATGAAAACATCCCCACCGCTCAGGCCTCAGACACCAGGCTGCATCCTTCGTTTTCTGGTGTGAGCCAGCAGAACCCAGGGAAGAAGGTTGTGAAGGCCCACAGCAGCTTCTCGAGTGTTCTTCAGATTCAGGCTCCTCACCAGCATCTCCGCCAGGAGGCCTTGGGCAACTTCCCTCCCTCCCGGGCTGTGCTGGCATAGCTTAGCTGTCTTCTGTCTGGCCTTGCTGTCTGGCACAGAGGCAAGCATCTGTTGATTCTCCCCCACTTAATCATGAGTACCACAGGAGGATGACCTGTTTGTCTGTCTTGTGCACCAGGAACCTGTGCATGGTGTCTGGTTGTGTGCACACGCGGTGCATGTTACCAGACTGAATGAACGAACGAATGAACAGAATGGCAGAAACAACAAGGGAAAGTAACCCAATCAGGGACCGTGGGGTGTGAGTGAAGCAGGAAAGCATCTGCCTCCCATGCTCACGGCCTTAGTGACAGGCTCAGCACCACAAGACAGAAAGGAAGCCCTTTCCACAGGCAGTGGACATATGAAGACAGCACTGTCCCCAGCACATACTCAAGCTGGTAGGGCTCTGAGTAACCTAACCAGGAGTCCCCTGTGGCTCTCACTCTTGTGGGCAAGGTCTCCTCTTCAGCAAGTAGCCAAATGTGGCAGTTTGAATAGGTTTGGACCCTATTGTTGCAGCGATAGAACCCTAAGATACCCAGGAATTGCCCTTCCTCAGTAAGGTCTCCAGGGAAATGTCCTCCATAGTGAGGGGTCCAAGCCTGGAGCCTGCCTGCCCCTGAATGATGGAAATGCTGTGGCTCTCACTTGCCCAGCCCTGGGCATTAGTCATATCTTCATAGTCTAGAGTGGAACCCCTTTCTCACCAGTAAGGGCTAGCCAGCCAATCTCACGGAAGAAGGATCCCAGGATGAGCCAGGGCACTGCTATCTAACAGCTAGAGATGGCTGAGCCCACCGCAGTCAGCTGGGGCGGAGCCTGCTCCCCACCAAGCCCGCCCTTTCTGCTCTCTTCATATAGCTTCTCCCTCCTCTCATCCCAAAGCTGTTCTCCACCACAGTGAGAATTATCCTGACTGCATCTGCTCAGGGTGGGGCACCAAGATCTGGCAGGTACTCCCTGGCACTGTGTCACACTGGCTCAAGTTAACTTTTTCACTAAACCTGGGTTTACCAATTTGGCTGGATTGGCTGGCAGCAAGCCCTGGGGATCCTTGGGTCTCTCCACCTTCCAACCAGATTTGTTTTGTTTGTTTTTTGAGACAAGGTTTCTCTGTCAAACCGTCCTGGCTGACCTAGAACTTGTTCTGTAGACCAGACTGGCCTCTAACTCATAGAGATGTACCTGCCTCTGCTTCCCAAGTGCTAGGCTTAAAGGATCCCAAGCTAGAGTGACCTTGTGGAAGGTGCCAATGCTAGCATAAAATGCAGACGTGTCTATACCTGGGGGATGGTCGCTCTCTGTCTTCAGCAGCCAGCACTGCACCAACCTGCAGGCATTGTCTCAATCTAGCCATGCACTGCTATTCATTGTCTGGCCCTTGCCACTAGATTTTTATATGGTGTTGGAGATCCAAAGTTAAGTTTCCATGTTTGCATGGTAAGCATTTTACCAGTGCTTGCCTCTCCCAAACACTCCCTCCTCCCCTGTTCCTATAATAGAACCCTAGAGTCTAGCTAACTTATAAAGGGAAAGCAGTTAATTTCAGTTTGTGGTTCTGGAATTCTGGGAGCACAGTGCCATCCAGTCAACAGCTTCTGGAGCTGCACAGGCCACACTGTGTCTCTGTGGAAAGGCAGAGGAGGGAGGCAGGGGGACATGGATGCTGTAAATCAACAAGACAGGAAGCATGAGCACGCCACGGATGCCAAACTCATTTTGCAACAATCTGGTCTCCGGATAACTGACCCACTCCGAGAGAACCACACTAATGTGGTTGTGATCCAAAGCGCCTCTTGAAAGCCCTACCACCTCTCCACAGAGTTACATTAGGGACTAAGCCTTAACAAGCACTGTGGTGGGGGCAGACCGAGTTCGAACACAGCATGTATGCAAAGAACAGAAACCAGTAAGGAGGTGCGTGTAAGCAAACCACACTACGATGCGGTAGACCAAGCCCCAGTACTCCTGCCGCCCTCTAAGGTGCTTTTAGACAACTCCTGTGCACTGGGGACGGAACCTAGTGACCCAGCTTGCCACCAAGAGCAGCAAGTCTCTGTGGTAAGGTGACCCAGATGGTAAGGCAACCATGGGCTCCTTTGACAGCCAGCACATAAATGAATCAGGTGCCCTGTGGCACCTGGAACAGTAGTGAGGAAGAGGGAGGGGCCTGGGTCAAGCGGCTGCTCAGGCAGTGAGAAGGAAAACACCCATAGCCTCAGGAGAGCCAGGTCCTGGACCACAGAGGCTGTGAACTTTTGAAGAAGTATGACATTGTAATCTACTGAGTTTTAGGCAGTGATAAAAATTAACATATGACTGTATCTTGGGTATTCTGTAGGGTTTTTTGTTTTTGTTTTTGATTTGTTTTGTTTTGTTTTAGCTACTATCCACTTATTAGTGAGTACATACCATACCATGCATGTCCCTTTGGGTCTGAGTTACTTCACTTGATGCATTTAACCCTCAAGAGACTGCAGGCCCCAGGGAGTTTAGAGGTCAGGTGGCATGAGGGGATGGGGACGTTCACATGGAGACAGGGGTAGGGGGGAGGAAGTATGGGATGTGGAACGGTTAGGAAGGTGGATGGGGTGGGGAATAAAATATGGAGTGTAAAATAAACAAACAAACAAACACATGAAATGCAGTTTCCAACTCGCAGGTGTTGGGAGATGGGCATCTCCTACAATTTGCCCTGGACTAGGAAGGAGATCTGGTGACAGCATGCAGGTCCTTGGGCCTGGCCGTTCTCTTGCAGTGATGGACCCACAGACTGCCTCAGGTGTGTGGGACACTCGTGGCAGCATTTGGTACCGACAATATGTTAAGCTGTTGCTATGGGCAACTGTGTCCCTCCCAGTGCATGCGTTTGTGTGAGTCTTGGCCTTGCACACCTCCAGGTGTTACTATTTCTGGAGACAGGGCCTTTAACAGGGAAGTGAAGAGGAGGTCATGAGCACAGACCTAATACAACATGTGCTGCCCATTAGAAGACAAGGAGACACAAAGGGAAGATATAAACGAGGCCTCCGAGGGAAACCACCTTGAAACATCTTGACATTAGCCTTCTAGTCTCTGCAATGGAAACAAACTAGCTGTCTGCTCCTGACTCCCTCGTAGAACAAATGAGACAGGAAGTGGTCCAGTGAATCTGCATGTATCTGTAGGGCATGAGCCTAGCCCCTAGCTCACTGTGCTTAACTTGGGTTAAGCTGAAAGAACCTCACCCAATACATGGAAAAGATAGTGTATACAGAGGATTCCCAACCCTCCAGCTGGCTTCAGCTGCCCACTCCTCAGGTTCCCCTTCCCCCAGGAAGCTGTCTCTCACCTGGAAATAGTTCAGAAGCAAGCCAGCCCAGGACAGCCCCAGGCCTGCAAGCAGGAAGGGTATTACCACCTGAAAGCCAATGATCAGGGCAGTCTCCCTGTCAGGCTGGGCCTCCAGTGATTTGGCGTCCACGCATTGGCTCTCGGAGACCTCCAGATGTCCATCTTCGGAAGCTTCTGGGAGTCTTCCTGCATCGTGGCTGGGCGATGGCCCCAGCTCCTTCGGCCTGCCACAGCCTTCCAGCCTCCTCTGTCGGGCCTCCGTCCCTTCCATCAGCACACGGCTGAGCCCAGCAGCCCTGACCTGGGAGACACAAAGTGACAGGGCTGAAGGGCAGAACTCCTGACTCACTGGGACCTCCATCCATCATCCACCTGGCAGCCACCATTCAGGGCTGGCTGTTACAGTCTATTTGAACCCTTAGCACACAGCTTTAATCCTTCTGGCTGGAATGCAGACTCACCCTTAGTACACATCTTCAATCCCAAACAAGAAAGGTAAAGTTAATTTGTAGATGGAAGCATCCATATTTGAAAGAGATGTCTAATTGAGTGGCAAAAAAGTGGCAAATCAGAGAAGAATTTGACAGAATAGGATATGCCCAACTCTCACAAGAAGAAGAGAGGAAAGGGAAGCGACTTAAGGGAGAGACAGACAGCACAGGAGACGAGAGGACAGGAATACAGTAGGGTTCCTGGAGAGCAGTGCAGTAGAGTTGCGAGGGAGAATAGAGCAGCAGAGAGAAGGAGGAGGAGACAGTTTTAGCAGGAGAGTTTGGCAGAGACTGAAGAGAGAACAAGCTAGACACAGGTAAAGACAGAATGAGCAAGAGAATGAGAAGGAGCCAGAAGATTAGAAAAGATTGCTAGAGCTGGGCAGTAGTGGTGCACGCCTTTGATCCCAGCACTTGGGAGGCAGAGGCAGATGGATTTCTGAGTTCGAGGCCAGCCTAGTCTACAGAGTGAGTGCCAGTGCCAGGATAGCCAGGGCTACACAGAGAAACCCTGCCTTGAAAAACCAAAAAAAAAAAAAAAAAAAAATTGCTAGAGTTAGTTTGAGGCCAGGCAGAACAATTCAGAGGGTGAGAGAAAGCTAGATTGAATAAATCATCTGGGAGAGGAGTCTGAGCCAGAACAGCTAAGATGAACCAACCAGTGAGAGCTCAGAAAGAACAAGACAGGGTGAGCTTATTCAGCAGCAAGTCTCAGAGGCTGAAAACATTCTAGGCCTAGATTAGATTGTAGGGAGGCTAGAAGCTTCCAGGCCTAGGCCTAGGTTAGCCGACGGAGGCAGTAAGCCTCCCAGACAACAATTACAACAAGAGATTGAAAGTTCCAGCTTCACAGCTCCTACCACCCCAATTCTCTGCTGATGAGTGTCATATGCACAGGCCTGAGGATGAAACACACCCATGGAAGGACCACTAAACGTGCACTGGAGGTAAGTAACGGAATGAGGCTCCCTATCAACCCAACCAATCAAAAACCTGACCTGGCACTGAGGAGGGACAGAGCACACATCTGGCATGTGCCGGCTTCAATCCTCAATGCCAACATCCATGAGAAGGAACAGAACACTCATCTAGCATGTGCTGGCTTCTATCCTCAATCCCAACATCCAACATGAATGAATGAATGAATGAATGAATGATCAGCAAGAAACACAGTCAGAACCACGTTTGTCAGAACTCTGGGAATTAAGCCAAGGCTGTAGCAACGCAAGGACTATCAGGAACACTGTGGCCTTCACTATAGTAGTTAGTGACATTCCGAATCAGTCTCATTGCCTTTAGCCTGGAAGATGGGTGGCTGGGAGGGTTGATTCTGTCTGCCCATGTAATTAGATTAACAATTGCCCAGGGCATTGCTGAGCCATGTCCTGCAGAGATGCATACGCCTTGAGAAAGGTACTTCCTGGACTGCCCGGACGCGTGCCCATGTGCCTTCTGCCTCAATGACCTACGCTCTCTCAAACCTGAGCAAAAAGAAATATCCCTTAAGGTGCTTCTATCAGGTATTTGTTCATAACAATGAGA
Source organism: Montemys delectorum (assembly GCA_019843815.1). NCBI lineage: Eukaryota > Metazoa > Chordata > Mammalia > Rodentia > Muridae > Montemys > Montemys delectorum. The sequence goes on along the minus strand of JADRCD010155450.1, from coordinate 31,576 downwards.
AAAGAAACTAGAACCTCAGTTCTCCTTAAGAGAACCAGCAACCAGAGCTCCAGAAGAGCTCGGGTCCTTACACCTACAGGGTTCTGGGGACACTCCCTCTGCAGATTGTCTGCAGACCTGAGTACTGCAAACTGATGAAAAGGAACTGCACGGAGGAGGAGACGTCTCAAGGCCATCTGGACACGCAGTAGGGCTCATGTCCAGTGTTGGACACAAGTTCAGAAAACCGCTGAAGACAGGCATAGGGTGAAGACGGGGGTAGGGGGTACTAAGGGCTCTAGGGTGGGAGGGGTGGAGGGGTGCCTGGATTATCCCTCAGTGGGGACTGTGGACTGGGTGGCGAGACATAATAGGTCACTTGGCAACAGTAACAACACAGAATGGTGTTCAACGACTTCAGAAGTCACCACAAGTGGCCACAGTACGTCCTCCTCATAGGAGATTCTCGGTCCGAGGAACGGCTCACTAGAGAGAGTCTCCAGTTTTCAACAACAAGTGAGACGTAAAAACAAATTCACTTCAACAAACATGAGCCACAGAAGCAAGAAAGTACATCTCCAACAGAACAAAGCAGCTAACAGGAAGTGTCCGGAAGGAGGACCAGATACTGGCCTGGAGAAAACCTCAAGGTGGGTCTGTTAACATGTTTAAAGAGCTCAGGGAACCCCTTAGCCCAAACCGACAAAGCTGGCAGCGAGTGTGCACACCCTGAGGACACTCCCCTCAGGCAGAGAACACAAGTCCAAGGCTGTGGAGAATGGGTGTGCATGCTTCTGAAGGCAGCCCATGGCTAGAAAGACGGGCAGTGGCGAGGGCGGTGCGCAGGGCTGTGTGTCACACAAGGCCTCACAAGGGCCTCCCAGGCACCAGAGGGACAGTCAGTGACCCCAGCGGGCCCTCCTGGGGCTGAGATTTGCCCAGTACCCCCAGAACACTGAGAAACGATGAATCACTATTATAGAATGTGTTGGCCACGACAAGATAATGGCCAAACTCACTCTGTGATTCCAAAATAGTCCAGCCGGTCTTCTCTAGGGGACAGGGCTGAGAGAAGACTTCCCGTGTGAGACAGAAAAAAAAAAAACCCAACCAAACAAACCATCCTCTGCTGCATGCTCAGAGGACAGCCTGGTTCACAGCACTGAAGGACACAAAGTGAACTTTCTTGTGAACAAAACAAAACTACTCCAAGTTTTCCCAAGATTCTGGGAGGGATGGTGAGTCCCATAAGTTGGAACAACGGAATTAAAAAAAAAAAAAAATGAGATAACGAGATGACCACAGGACCGTGGGAAAGCAAGGTGCTTTCAGGACAGGAGTAGACAGCTAAGGTGAAAGAGCAGTGGGCCATCGCGAACCTACAGCAGCTGAGTCAGCAGCAAACAGTAGCAAAAGCAGTGCAAATGAGATGCAGGTAGCCCACGCTGGCCTCAAACTGGATTTGTAGCTAAGGATGACCTGGAATTTCTGATCCTCCTGCCTCCTCCTCCCCCTGTGGAGTGCTGAGATTACAGGTGTGCACTGCCATGATCATGTGGCACCGTGGTGGGCTGGGGAGCTGAATCCAGAGTTTCACACAAGCTGGGCAAGCGCTTTACCAACTGAGCCACATTTGAGGAGGCTATGCAAGCACATCCTGAATGTAAGCAGGAGCCAATGGACCAGTCCAAATATGCTGGAAAAATAAGAACTAGACAGGAAAGCTGAACCAGCCTAGTGCCATAGGACCACCAGGCAGAAGGCAGCATTCATGGCTGCTAAGTGTGTGTGGTCAAGAGAGATAAGCTGCTAAAGAGGCCCCTATTTTCCAACAACTAGGCAAGTAGGGGAGCGGAGCCACGCAGCTGATGCTGGGTACACAGGAAACACACCAGCCCAGCCTGGTGCTCAGCACCTGTAACTCCGGTCACTCGGGAGGCTATGTGGGGCCAGCCCAGGAATTCAAGGTCAGCCCAGGCAACACAGCAAACAAAGCCAAACAAGTCTACCATCACTCCTGGCTGACCGATAATTGTACTGAGATTAAGGTTAAGTCATGAATGAACTTCCAAATATATAAAGAAACCAGGTCACGATAGAGAATCAGGGCTTTCCAGCCAGGCTGATCCAGAGAAGTCCCTCACTGGATTGCATGGCCTGGCTCCTAGTTCCTAGTCCATAATAAGCCATGTATAAGAAAATTTCTACCACTACTGCCCAGAGAGATTGCAATTTTGTCCTACTTGAATTTGGTGAGGTCCCAAAAACTCTAGACACACACACACACACACACACACAGCAGTGAAATTACAGAAATTCCTCCATTCTCCCTAGGTATGTGTAGTGGTGCTGGCGAGGTCCAGGATGCCTGTAGGGGTCAGAGCCTACAGTGTTTTAAGCTCCTTATATACCATGTTACCTGCATAAGGCCTAGGCATGCCCTTCTAGCTGTGACACTGCCCAACACAGGCCTGTGTTATAGAAATGGCCATGGGTTATTCAGCTAATATGACAAACGCAAGGGTCTGTGGATATTCAAAAGATACAGCTGTTTCTGCTGAATATTTTCAGGTCCAAGATCAGTTGACTTTACAGATGAGGAACCCACGGATATGGAGGGCGACTGGATAGGCACTCCTATTATAATGCTTGCTTAAATGTCTCCCGGAGAATAATGTACCAGTCTTAGTAAAAACACAAATGTTTGGAGAATTTGGGTAGTGTGCACAGCTCATGTCTCATTAGCTGTGCAAATCAATGGGGTGCAACCACTAAGAACAGCAGAGTATCACAGTGGTCAACACACCCAGCACTAATCTGAAGGAGTCTCCCTCTACCGGCAGACACCTCCAGGTCTCAGGGACAGGAGCAGAGAGTTGCTTTGTTTAGGCGCCCTCTGTTGGCAGGGTAGAGTTTGGATGTGGTGAACAGCCAGAGCCAAACAAGAAAAATAACAAAATAAAAAATTATAAAAGAAAGCCTTTTGATCCAAAATCACAGATCCAGACCCCTAGAGAGTAAGGAAGAGAAAAAAAAGAGAGAGAGAAAGAATAAGAGATCAATCCAAGAGTATTAAAGTTCAAACATACTACAGGGCAAAATTCTGAACAAAATTTACAAGATGGTAAGTTTAGAGGCAGCGAGATGGCTCAGCAGGTGAAGGTGCTTGCCACCAAGCCTGACAACCTGAGTTCAGTCCCTGGAACCCACATAGTGGAAGGAGAGAACTGACTCTAAGTTGTCCTCTGACTTCCACAAGTACACTGTGACAGGCAGGCAGGCAGGCAGGCAGGCAGACAGACAGACAGACAGACACACGGATAAATATGAATTTAAAACTCTAGAAGAAAATATTTGGTTGGGGGTGAAAGATGAAAGGCTGTGCTGCTCTGGAGTTCCCTTGGGGAAAGTGAAGCTCAGCAGAGGCAGCCAATAGCAACCTTGAAGTGCTTTGTTACCCTGCTAGAGGGGCCCAAGGTCCATGCAAACAGAAGGCTGCACACCTGCCAACCGGCAGTGACAGGCTGGCCTCACAATCCTCACCACACATGCACCCTGGCCAGGGTATGCAATGGGGATCAAGTCAGTCCCCTGACCTGGCCCAGCCTTGCAGTCAGCATCCAGCAGTCATCTGTACCAGTCGGGGAGACCCTGGCCCATCAGCAGGGACCTCCATCCTATGAAGGTGACTGAAGATTCACTGGGAATGTTCAAGTGTCTAATGAGAATAACGTCACTGGTGTCGTTAAAAATTAAACAGATGAACAAACAGGCCATGTGGGACAAGACAGAGGTGGCACCAAGGAGGAGTGGGTACTTAGTTCTAGGAAAAATTGGTTTTTAGCCCAAGGTACGCTGGAAGCTTAGTGGAGAAGGGTACTAACTGTAGTGTGGGATCCTAGGGTGAGCCCAGGGTCAGCGAACCCCTAAGTACACCAGGTAGTGTTTGGTCACCTTGAGAAAGTGGGTGTGAGAAAGTGGGGGGTACACAAGCCTCAAAGCTCAAAGTCAAGTGAGGAGTCCAGGAAACATCAGTAGTGGATAACAGTGATTAAGACCCTCCTGTGGGTAAGTTGGCTTTGAAAGGGGATGAGACAGGGCTGGCTGACAGAGCCTAACATACTCTATGAGGCCGCCTTAGCTGGTAACAGGGGTGGTGCATCCTTTAGACATTAAACACTACCATTCAGAAGCATCATACTGTCCATCGAGATTGGCCTTAAACACAGGCCTGTGAGCACCTGCTCATCATTTGGGTATGAAACATCCCTTTGGGCGGCCTGGTTCTGGCACAGCGCACAAGCTGATGCTCACTTGACTGGGACAGGGGGATTCTAACCATGAGGCAGGTGGACTGAGTTTCTGGGATGGATGGGTTTGCCTCTTAGATGCCCACTACGCAGCAGTAAGGAAAGCATGTCTGTACTTCACCTTCTTGACTGTATAGAACATCCCAGTGGGACTGTAAGGGAGCCCAAACTCAGGATTGGAATCCCAATTTCTCCTCTTCACAGATGCGTGGGCCTTGGGAGACCGAGTAAATACAATCCACCTCGGTGTTTAATGGATCGCTGTAAAACCCTTTATCCTAGGGGTTACCCTCAGAGGTTTTAGTTACCAGCAACCATTTTGGGTCCCAGAACATGAAGAGAACATTTCTAGAAATAAAGGATTTGTAGGTTTTGAGTTGTACTCAGTTCTTAGCAGCACAGTGGACCGATTCAGTTAACACCACACTGTCCCACCTAGAACATGTGGCATTCCTTGAACTAGTAATCTACGCTGCAGATGCTGCCCATTGGCTAGGCACCCTCTTAACAGTTGTTAGGGTGGCAGTGCTGTTGGCCAAGCAATCCTTATTCTACTTAATAATGGCACAAGTGTAGTGATGGGGACAATCACAGTGTATCATTATACCTGCTCCGCCTCAGGGGCGTTCTTTTACTATGTCTAGTTCACAAGGCAAGCTCTGCCATAGGTTTGTATACTAGGAAAACAATCTATACGTCTGGATATCATTCCAGGATCCAGACACTCTTTGGGAACATGTTTGTACCTCCCTCCAATAAGGGGAGATTACTATAACCTTCTATAATGTATTTTCCTTACAGGGCACTTGGCCTGTCTCCAGACCTCTCTGTACTACTTTACATTCGTGGTTTTTTAAGCTACTGTAGTACCAGCATGAGGCCAGCCAGTGTCAGGGACCATCTAGATATCTGGGTCAGGCTGGAAAGGCTGCATCTCTAAGCGGTCTTAATGGCGAAGAAGCAGTTTGAAAACCTGAGTTTTAAAAGCGTCACAGAAAGGATCTGGTGGACTGAGGTATCTTCTCAAGTATGAACGACCTCTAGCTTGACAACCCGGAGCGCAGGACAGCTTGCTGAGCCTGCTGTGGGGTGGGTGGGCAGGGATGCTCTCAGGGTGCTGAAGGAGTTAACCATGACCCCTAGAGTCAGGCGCTCTGGGGTTCATCATGGGCAGAGGGACGGGGATGAGCGGGGCCGGTCCCTGCAGACCTTTGGAGCGAGGATGCCACAAATTGACCCGCCCCGGTGTGCCTAAGTCAGACCCTGCGCTCCACGCCCCTTCCCGAAGCCCATAGGCGCTCCGCTTTCCCTTGGCTTCCCCGGCTCCCAGTCCAGCTCCTGCCCGCGCTTACCGGTCCTCTCCCGGCCGGCGGCGAAAGCGAGGCGGCCAGGCGCGCGCTGGACACTGTGGAGGCCTGCGGCGGGAGGAAGCGGGAAGGGCAGCAGGCGAGCCAGCCCCGCCCTGCCTAGGCGTCCAGACAGGGGGCGGGGCCAGAGGAGGGGAGGGGTGCTGGGCGGGTCTTGTGGGCGGAGCCAACTCACAGAGGTGGAACTTGAAAAACCCAGTTTTTAATGCTTTCTAGTAAGGGTCTGGCTGACCAAGGTATCAATTTAACTCCCAAAGATCCTGGAGGTTTCTAGTGAGCACAGGACAGCTCACTGAGTCAGCAATGGGGTGTGCGGGGATGCTCCCTGGGTGCCGAAGGACCCAATGACACGCCTGGGGCCGCTTGGGGGTGGGGCCAAGGGAGAACAAGCAGGACCTGGAAGCAGGACTATGAGTAGGGCGGAGCCATGGTGGATGTGGGCGGGGCTGGGCGGCGGAGTAGCGTTCCGTGCCACACTGCAAGGGCCGGCTTCCCTTAGGGTCCACATGTGCCTGCTCAGTTTTCAATCTGACCTTTTCCAAATGTTTCACCTTTGAACACTTGTGTCTGTGTCATGAAAGTTCCGTCCTTCAACTCGTGTGATGCTCTCACACTTACCAAGACTGATAATTCTGAGTCTTCTGCAGGAGTCGCAGGTTAGCCTGGAAATTACTTTTGACCCTATAGAAGGTAGAAGGGTTGATGGGGGAAGGAGGGTCTCTTGCAGGTGGGGGTAGCTGAGGGTGGCCCAGGCTGATACAGCCCTGGAAGACTCAGCCAGCAGTGGTGAGCCTCAGTGGACACCAGCTCCTACAATAGATCTTGTTCCCCAACTTACTCCTCTTCGCTGATTCAAGAATCCTGAGGCCTGGTTAGATTCTAAGTTGCCAACTGCATCTGCAGAAACCCTGCTGTGCAAGACCTGCAAGACAGTGGTTTTGAAGAGTAAATACGACACAAAAGAGTGTGCCAAGGCAAGGGCAGGGGAGATCCAAGCCCAGTTCCTGGATTCTGTCCTCAGCAAATGAAAAACAAAACAAAAACAGAGGACAGCGTTCCACATGTTAGGAGAGACTACAGACTGGATTGCTTACATCGTCAAAATGTAGTGCTGAGTTCCAAGCCCCCAAAGTGACTGCATTTGTCAACCCAGCTTATGTAAGAGGTAGTAGTGAACGAGTAAGGTCACAGGGTGCAATCACAATGGGACTGGAGTCCTCACAGGAAGAGATCCTGACAGCTCACTCTCCCTGTGTGCACGCAGGTAAGACATAGAAAGACAGTAGGAGGCATCACCAGGAATAGCCATCCCTGGCCTTAGACCCCATGCTGGTCTGCTTGCTTTTATTGTAACAAAATCAACTTACACAAAGAAAAGGGTTGGGTTTTTTTGTTTTGTTTTGTTTTGTTTTTTGTTTTGTTTGTTTTTGTTTTTTGTTTTTTTGTTTTTTCAAGACAGGGTTTCTCTGTGTAGTCCTGCCTGTCCTGGAACTCACTCTGTAGACCAGGCTGGCCTCAAACTCAGAAATCTGCCTGCCTCTGCCTCCCAAGTGCTGGGATTAAAGGCGTGTACCACCACCGCCTGGCTCAGAAAAGGGTTTCTACTTTTGAAGGTTTCATAAAGGTTTAACGAGTTTGATCCCCAGATTGAGGCACTGTGGGGAGGTAGCAGAACTGGAGGGAGATCTGACTAGCATGGTGTGACAGACAGTCTTGAAGGGAACACTGGACCTCAGCCCCCCTCCCTGAGTCAGGACTCCAGCACAGACCCTTTGATTGAGGGCGGACCCAGAAAGCCCTGTGAGAGTGAAGAGAGGCAGAAAAAAAAGAAAACAGGAGATTCACTACAAACATGCCAACTCGTGAGTTCTGGGAAACTAGGAGATATCCCACTAGAAAGAGCAGAGAGCAGGACAAAGTCCAGCACCCACTAGTCCTCACATGAGGCTGGTGCTCCCTGGGGACGCCACCCTCTATAGTCCCTGAGGACAGAGGTAGCCAGAGGCAGGCAGGAGCAGAGCAGGGTGTCAGCAGGGACTCTGCAGGGCTTGGGGACATCAGCAAATAAGTAAGCCGAGGCAATGATGAAGGGAGAGAGCTCAGTCTTCAGGGCTTGATCCTCTGGCTGCCACTCATCATGGCAGAGCAGGGGTTTAAAGTATGGCCTGTGCCGAAAGCCCTGGCTTTCTGTGAATTTGTCCTAAGCAAGTGAACTGGTGAAGGAATGGATGGAAGGATGGTGGTTGGATGGACGATTGATGAGTGAGGTGGCAACTCTTGATTGTCCAGGTCCTGTTATTTGGTGGCTCAGGACCTGAGATGTGGCTTAGTGACAGAGTGTTTGCACAGGATGCACAGGGTCCCATATACAGACAGACACACAAAGTCAGACGGACATGCATACACACACACGTATACACATGCACATACATGCACACACACACACATGGACACACATGCACACACACACACACACACACACACACACACAGACTATCCTGTGGATTATCTCTTTTTTTTATATTGAGATAAAGTCTCACTGTATAACACTGGTTGGCCTGGAACTTGCTATGTCATCCAGGCTGGGCCACAAACTCACAAACTCTGTCTCTGCCTCTTGTGGATGGGGATCACAGCTCTGGAACACCACACCTGTCATCTTTCAAATACTAACTTTAAAATATCAAGTTCTCATACAAAACAGGCAGAAAGTTCTCCAATGCAAAAATTTCTTTCTGATTAATTAGAAGATGCTTCAAGTCCACCCAGGATGGCCCCTCATGGCTCCCCTCCAGGTATCCAAGAGCTAGCTAAGGCTACCCCCCCACCCCCAGGCTGTCCATCTAGGGCACAATAGCATCCCTAGCTTTCTTTATACACGTAGGGAAGTCCATCTTCACTCCTGTCCTGTCAGGTCAATTGTCCTCCCTACAGGTCCTGGGCTAACTCTGGACTGACTAACTTCCAGGGACAACGACTTACAGCACTTGTCAGTGTGGACTCTGCGGTGGTCTCAGCACTGCTGCTCTGCCTGGAGGAGGAAGGTGGGAGTCGGGAGCAGCTGCTCAGCTTGTGGGGGCCACAGTGGGGACAGCTTGCACCTAAGTACTGCTGCTATCTGGAGACCTGACTTGCTGCAATCCTCAGGGACAGCACCCAGGGAGCTTAACACCCCCTCCTCTCAGGACTGAGCTGGTGCCTTGAGGAAACTGACCCGATGCTAAAGATAGGTTTAGCTGACTGCACATGAGGAGGAGCTGGCCAAGGGGAGGGTATCCCAGGGCAGCTGGGAGAGCCAGAGCATGAGGACTCCTCACAGGACCCAAATCTTTCTACTTGGGACCTTGCAAAAAGCCTGCATTGTCTCATTCGGAGGGCAGCAGGTGTGAAAAGAAGAAATGTCAGAACGGGAGCTGGTGAGATGGCTCAGTGGGTAAGAGCACCGACTGCTCTTCTGAAGGTCCTGAGTTCAATTCCCAGCAACCACATGGTGGCTCACAACCACCGGTAATGAGATCTGACGCCCTCTTCTGGGGCGTCTGAAGACAGCTACAGTGTACTTATCTATAATAATAAATCTTTGCTCAGAATGAGCTGGGTTAACCGGAGTGAGCAGAGGTCCTAAAAATAAAATTCAATTCCCAACAACCAGATGAAAGCTTACTAACTGTACAGCTACAGCTACAGTGTGTAATCATATACATAAAATAAATCTTTAAAAAAAAGAAATGTCTCGAAAAACCAAAAAAAAAAAAAATCTCAGAATGGGAGGACAAACCTTGTGGCATATTTTAAATATAACATGGGCTACATGCAATATATATATACAATGTGTAGAATAACGGCTGCAGATTACTAATGTGTGTGTGTGTGTGTGTGTGTGTGTATGTGTGTGTATGTGTGTGTATGTGTGTGTATGTGTGTGTATGTGTGTGTGTGTGAAAACACAGGTGCAGAGGATAGAACCCAGAGCTCTACATACCTATATGACTGCTCTCCCCCTGGGTGATCCCCCGCTCTAGCTGGCTGAGCAGCATGTGGTAAAGACTGTGAGATGTTTCTATTTCCGTCTCAGCTGAATGTGAACCTTAGGCTCACAGACTCAGCTTGCCTTACCTGGGAATGAAAAGCCTGTGTTTAAAGGCAGAAAAAAACCGTAAGCTTTACAAGACGAAAAGGTTCTGGGAAAGGAGGGAGGTGACAGTTGGAAATGACAGGGTGGTATTTAGTGTCACAGTGGTATGATGTCCTTGTCCCACTTTAAAATGAGCAGTGGAAATAAAAGCTCATCTTTCTCTTCCACAGGCATCAGGAAAAAAGGCTGGACATGCCCAGAGCCCTTCAGCAGGGCGAGGGGGACTGCACCTTGCCACCCAACACACACACACACACACACACACACACACACACACACACACACACACACTGGGACCCAGAATGAGCCTCAGAGAGAGAGCCACATGCCTTTCACAGACCTATAAGAAGACCTCTGAGAGGCTGCAGCCTAGGTGCAGTGAGACCTGGGGAAGCAGCCTACTTTACCCCCTACATGGGATAGAGCTTCCATGCAGAGGGCATGGTCTAGGTCTCCCATTAGGAAACTGGTGTCCCTATAGCTGTGGCCTGAAAGTGAAGGCTTCAGAGATATTTCCAGAGGCTCAGGATCTGGGTCTCTGTGCCACTTCACATTGTGGGCTTCAAGGGTCTCTTGGTTTGGGAGGGGAAAGGAGCTTTGTAGCAGCCACAGGTCCCTGAGCAAGCTGGCTTCTGTGCTTCAGTGGCCTAGTCCTTCACTGGACAGCAGCATGTGCAGTACAAATGTGTGCAGAGGATTTGGAAGCCTGCATGGCAGGCAGCCCTCGACAGGCTGTTGTGGCTACCATTGCTACTATCAGTGTTCACATGTGGGAGTCACACAATCTACTGTCTTATGTCGCCTCAGAACTAGGATAAGGTCCCAGAACTTTGCTGCCAGGCAATGTCACTGTGTACGTCGCAGCAGAGTAAACTCATGTAATCTAGATGGTCAAGGTCACTCACTGGACATGATCTGGGAACATCTCATACACACACACACACACACCAGACACATAAGGCTGTTGCAGGTTTAACACCGTAACTGGTTTCAGCTCCCCCCACTCCACTTACGGACTAGAGAGATGGCTCAAGGGTTATGAGCTTGCTTCTTTTGTAGAGGACCTGAGTTTGATTCCCACCACCCATGTCTGTCAGCCTACAAGTCCCTAAACCCTAGTTTGATATCTCTTATATCCTCTTCTGGTACCTGCACGCACGTGCATATACACACAAACAGAGACAAAAAAAAACAAATAATAAAATAAATCTTTTCAAAAAACCATATATACTGTTTATCACTGATTATCACTTAGTGGACACATGGCCAGTGACAGTGCCAGTGTGAACACCCCAGTTTCCTACTCCAGCGGCCATGTGGTGGGGTTTACACAGCCCCATCCCATCACAGGAGTGTCGTGTTTACATCATATCACTTGTGACATCATACATCACATCATTTGTGATATCGTAGGTGATAGGAATTCTCAGGTCTGCCACCATCTTCTGGGATCAATATTAGGTATGTGGCTTCTCATTGACCAAAATGTCACTCTGAGGCACGTGCCATGCTTAGGAGAAGGTCGGGGATGCAGAGGACGTCCAAGATACCCACATAGGCCTGAAATCTTGGCCACACAGCCTAAGCTGATCCAGTTCACTGCCTGCCTGGCCAGGGGAGTTGAGGAAGAACAGAAAGGCCTTTAAAGACTTTTGGACCCAGAGAGGCAGAGCCAAAGAAAGGTGTTAGTGGTTGGCAGGCCAAGAAGAGAATGTTGGGTAAACCAAAGCAATGGCAAATCTGTTGACATGTGGTATGTGGGACCTCCAGGATGAAGGTACAGGGGAGAGGGCCTCGGGTGCCCACAGATGAGCACATAGGAGGCAGAAGCCTTGCAGAGGCTGTACTCTTGGCTGAGGTGGTATACAATGACAAGAAATACAGATGACAAAAGATGGGAGTGCTGTCCGGGGAAATGCCAGCCAGGGTGGAGTTCCTGCTGTAGACCCCAGGCTACAATTGTGGCTGTCCAAGTCCACTGAGTGGCTGGTGAGAACCTGGGTCCTTGCAGAGGAGACTGGGGTGCTTGATGACCCAGGGCTCACTCCCCAAATCTCATTTCCTGTTTCTAGGGCATACCCTCTTCTGCAGCCTCTTGTACCCATTCTGCTTTTGGAGATGTGTGATGACCCATGTATTTCCTTCTGTGTCCCCCTTAAGGAGTCTCATTCTCTGAAGGCCAAGTGATGCTACATGCCCAGGACTCAGGGTGACCATTGCTTCTGGTCATAGACAGAACGGTGACACAAAGTGCAGGTGACCTCTGCTCACAATTTTTATTCATGGGGGACATGACTGCTCACTCTACTTGGAGCCACTTCTGACTCTTCAGAGGGAGTTCTGTCACCAGCAGGGGTCCAGGCCGATAGCTCCAGCAGCTGAAGGAAGCAGTTCTGGGGACAGGAGGGTGCTAAGCCAACCAGACAGGGCCAGGGCTCCCTGAGAGGAGGACAACAAGGCACAGAAGTATCACAGAGCCTGGTGGTGGCGGCGCATGCCTTTAATCCCAGCACTTGGGAGGCAGAGGCAGGCAGATCTCTGAGTTTGAGGCCAGCCTGGTCTACAGAGTGAGTCCCAGGACAGCCAGGGCTACACAGAGAAACCCTGCTCAGAAAAAAAAAAAAACCCAACAAACAAAAACAAACAAACAAACAAAAACAAAAAAAGAAGTATCACAGAGACTTGGCTTCAGTACTCAAAAGTCACAGTCTTGATCCGCAGGTACTCGTTCAGGGCCGCCTCTCCTGTAAGATAGCACACACTGTTTGGACACCTTATGGGTGTGCAGGGGACTCCTCTGGGGAACACACCTCTGTATAGTCTGGCTCTCTCCACAGATTAGAAACCAAGGCCCTGGAGAAATCATGCACCCAACCCAGGCCATCCCTGTAGTAATCTGTAGGCTTGGGCATCACTGCAGGCAGGAGAATGATCCGGGGCAACCATTCTAGAACCTTCCCTACTACTTTGGTGATAGAAGAGGTGGGATGGGTGCCCTACTGGCTATTGGCCACCAAGAAGTTGTCTTCCTGCCTGCCTGTGACTAGAACCTCCTATCCTTTCCGCTGCTGTCTGCTGTCTCAACAAGAACATCAGCCCCAAGAGTGTCCCCTCCCAGCAAGAACTGATCAGCCACCAGCTGTCTTGATTAGTGTGACACCCCAGTACTGGGGACAAGACCTGACCCTTGGTGGCCTTTGACAGGTGTTTGCCGAAAAGCAGTCCCACAGACAGGGTTCAGTTACCCAGGTCTTTGCCAAATCCAGACTGCTTGAATCCTCCAAAAGGTGCAGCCACATCAGTTTTGTTGTACGTGTTGACGAACACAGTGCCCGCCTGCAGTTTGTCACTGACATACAGGGCCTTGTTGATATCCCGGGTGAAGACACCAGAGGCCAAGCCAAATTCTGTGGCATTGGCCCGAGACAGCACTGCATCCACGTCCCTGTGGGGGAAATCCAAGGCTCCCTGAGGGATTCTCAGAATGACCATTTTGGGACTGGGGACAAGGCAAGATCAGAATTTGCCTCCACAAAGTTGCTAGCTCCCTTGACTCCCACCCATGAGATTCTAGAGGGAAAAAAAAAAAACTGTGTAGAGGCCAGAGCAAGATGGAAGGAGAAGCAGGCAGCAGACCAGAAGCCAGAGGAGACAGGGCATAGGCAGGTCACAGAGCAGATCTGGGCATGGGCCCTCATGCAGGGATGGAGCCTAGAAAGGCAGCTTAGGGTAGAGGTGGACTGAGCATTCAGCAGACATCAGATCAAAGAGTTACAGTTGTGCCTATTTGGCAAAGGCAGTGAGACTTCAGTCAGCCCAGTGATTGTAGTCATATAGTGACCATTGGTTGGAAAAGAGGAAGGTGTTATTTTGCCTAAAAAAATTAGTCAAAGGAAAAAAAAAAAAGGTATGTATGGTCAAATGTGCCCAAAGATCTGTAGTTCCTCCACTGTGAGTGGGCCCTTCCTTCTCTTTAACCTGATGGCCTCAATGACTGCTGGGCTGCGAAGTGTGCTCTGAACTTAGCTCCCAAGGATCCTTGCTACCTCCAATTGGTTTCCATGTGACCCAGGCTCCAGGCCAGTGACCCAAGCTGCCCGAAGCTGCCATGGAAGTTCACAGGGTCCAGGTGAGCCCAGCTGCCTCATTTGTACCAGAAAAATACAGATGTGGCACGGAGACGAGACAAGCTCACTCTATCCAGCCAACCTGAAACTCATTCATGAGTAAGACCCAAGCTGTCCCAGGCCTCTTGGGTAGGGTCAATTTACTATTCATAGGACACCATGAGAACTGGACCTGGCAGGCTGTAAGTAGTGTCAGAGAGATGCAGGGCAGACCAAGGGAAGCAGGGACATGAGAGGAGATTGGCTTTTGCTGGCCTAAAGGTCATCCTGGCCCAGGGGAGGGGAGGCAAAGGGAAGTCAGAACCTCCTGTGCTTTTAAGAGGCAGGCAGCCCGAGTATGATGCACAGGTTCTTCACTGACTCAGTCTCCTCCTCATGGACCATCTCTTACAGCTCATGTCAAGACTCTGTGCACACAGAGAAGAGGCCTGGAGATGGGTAGATCACATACCCATCAGCAAATCGAGAGATGATCATGATGGGACCAAAGGACTCCTCCTTAGCGATGTACATGTGATCCTCCACGTCTGTGAAAACGGTTGGCTGAAAGAAGAAACCTGCAGGGAGATAGTGGTCTGATGCATGCTGGGATGCTGTTCCCTCTGGTTCTAACAGGTTCACTATAGACCTAGGCACCTCATCTTCTGCCTTCCAGGTAGAAATGCCCAAAAAGAGTGACCCCTGATCTGTCCTGTTCTTGACTGGTTTCCAGAAAACTCTCCACCTTCCAGTTCAGAGAGTTGATGTGCCACCCCTATGTCCATGGGGCTACACTGGCCCCACTGGGTCCCTCTCCCTGCTCTGTGAACAATGCTTGCCACCTGTCCCCTGCTAGGGCTTGCCACACCGTCCCCAGCCTTAAGAAACTCTCCACTTTGGTGATACAGGGAAGTTTGTGCTTGAATGCCACTTGAGCTAAATAACAAGTTGTTCTCTGGGTGGGATGCTGGGTAGCTGTCTGCCAAGCTGAGGAACCGTCAATACAGACAGCAGAAAATGAGAAGCATCAAGAGAAAATGCAAGACAGCGGCTGAGGCTCAATGGCAAGTCACACTGTTCACAAACGAGACCATGGAGGCAGTCAGGGAACTTGCTCCTGAAGCAGCAGTGCACTGCTGGGTATCAGAACCCAAGAGCTCTCAGAGGATGAATATCCAAAGGGTCAATGGCTGGTTCTTGGGGATGCTCAGCAGGATGAGGTGCAGAAGGTACAGGAGAACCAAATCATAAATGAGGTGTCAGACTTAACAGAACCAAGGAGAGAATTAAAATCAAGGGGTCCATCTTTCCATCTGCTAAGGAGAGTCTTCTCTGTGCAGGGTTCTGTATAGAATATAAAAGGCAGATAGCAAAGGCAGGCAGGATGTGGAGCTGTGGGGCCATGGGCACTCAGCACAAGACTCTATCCATGTGGCTTCTGCTTTCCTGGTTTGGGTGGCTAGAAGTGAGAGTAGATTCCAGAGAAGCAAGTGTGCCTGAGGTCAGACACTGCTGGTTTCAATGATAAAGACCACCCCCCGCCCCCAATAGGTTCATGTATTTGATGCTTGGTCCCTAGTTAGTGGAAATGCTTGGAAAGGACTAGGAGGCGTGGCCTTGTTGAAGGAGGTGTGTATTTGGGGGCAGGCTGTAAGGTTTCGAAAGCCCCCACACACAGCATTCCCAGTTAGCTCTCCCTGTCTTGTAGTTTTTGTCTCGACATTTGAGCTCACAGTTACTGCTCCAGTGCCATAACTGCCCACAGCAATGCTCTCTGCCATGATGGTCATGGACTCACCCCTTGAAACTGTAAACCCAATAAACTCTTTTGTATATTGTGTTAATCATGCTGTCTTTGCGGGAAAAAAAAAAGGCAATTAAGACAGGCAGTGAGATGATTGATAAAGTCAAGTGCCTGGGACCATCAGGTGGAAGTATCTAGTGCTGGCTGCGTCGAGAGCTCCGGGTGGGTGGCTGAGCCATGTATGTGTCTGTGAAGATCTGCACCATCTCAAGGATTGCCTGCTCCAGGCTAAGGTTCACTCCTAGCTAAGGGCAGCTGACCAACACTGGAGGTTCACTGTGGAGGGACACCTGTTGCCTAGCTGTTTCCTCTGAACTAAAACACTCTCTGGAAGGAGGAGGGAGAGGGGAGAAGGGGAAGGGAGACTCACAGCAAGTAAATGACACGAGCCTTGGAGTTGTCACCCAGAGTCTGAGGCAGCTGCCTTTGAACCATTCATGTCCCGGTAAATGATTCCAATAAACTCGCTGACTCACTAAGCTAGACATCAGTGGGTCTATCTTTTTTTGGTCAGTCCCTGGTGCAATATCTGGGGTGAATAGGCATTAGTTCATGCCTCTCCAGAAGTGATGCAACACCACAAAACAACTGGTTGAAAGAGAAACCAAAATGGGAGGACTTTGAAATCTTAGAGGAGACTGCCACCATGGTGGAATGTCGCCAACAACAACTCCCTGCACAGCAGACTATGCCAGCACTAGGGGATGTTCTGGAGTCCTCACCTTCTCAGTCCCAGACCTGAGTCCAGAGAGTGGCCATTTGACTCTGAGCTGCAGGCCTGAATCCTGACCACACCAGTACTTGGCCTTTGGCTATATCCAGTCAGGGATGGAAGCCAGAGGCCTAGTGTTTGCTGCTGCAGTTCACCCATGTGATCTGGAGAACTCTGACTGACCTGGCCTGGGGACTTGGTTCCCACCACAGACCAGTGTGGCCCCTTCCTTCACACCACGTTGGCAGTACTCCACCAGCTTCCTCAGGTGGGCCTCATGGTTCTGCGGGCCATGGTTGGTGTCTCTGTCCAGGGGGTTGCCGATTTTCATCTTCCCCACCTCCTCCACCTGCAGAAAGTCCTCAGGTCAGGTCCTGCTCAATGCTACCATAGTGTTCTGTGACAGTCAGCACTGGGATCCCTCCAACCTTTGCGGTTCTGTACTGACCGCAGATCCTGGAAGAATGTGTGGAGACCATTTCCCAGCTAATGGGGCTTTCCCACCCTGACTTCAAACTCATCTCCTGCAGCAGTCTCAGTGACAGAGAGAAGGACAGACACTGAACAGAGAGAAGGGTTCTGAGGATCAAGTCTACCAATCTCTGCCTTCATTTTCCTGTTTCAACAAATAGCTTGAGAGTGGCCTCCTCCAGGAAGCCTTCCCCCTGCCTCAGGCTGCTTTGAGTCTAGGCTTTGAGACTTAGAGATGCTGCCTAGGATGTCATCAGGGAGCAACGGAGGAGGAGGTGATCTAATGGCTCTGGAGCTTGGGATGGTGGGGGGACAGAAAATGAGTCAGGAGCTGAAGAGATGGCTCCTGAGTTAAAAGTATCAGCTGCTCTTCCAGACGATCAGGGATTGGTTCCCAGACATGGAGGCTCACAACCATCTATAACTCCAGCTCCAGGGGAGTCAATGCCTTCTGACATCTGCAGATAGCAAGCATGTAGTGTACAATACACACATGCAGGAGAAACACGTATCCACATAAAATAATCTTTTTAAAAAAAATGAGTCAGGATGTAAGATTAAGAAAGGATATGTGGACTGGAGAGATGGCTTAGCCATTAAAGGTTAGGCTCACAACCAAAAAAAAAGAGAAACACAGATAGATAATCAGAATCAGAGGCCAACAAGACAGAGCTCTGAGAGAGCGAGCGGCTCCAGACCCTTTCCAGTGTGGCCTGACTTCTAGGCTCCTGCCCTGGAGTCTTGAGAGCGCACAGAGTTGTCCACAGCCTCTTCGGTTCAGTGCTCACCCCAGTCAGGATGGAGCGTGAGCCAGGTCAAACTCAAGACCAGGTGTTGTGTGTCGTTTGTTACACGGCACAGCTGCCCAGTCCTTTCCTGTTTTTGTTGCCCTTCCTACTGAGATCCATTCCTGACCACTCTGGTATGGTGCCAGTGTCCTTCCAAGGCCCATGTGTTGAAGGCCTGGTTGCCAGGCTGGGGGGGGGGTGGCTATTGGGATGTGGTGGGACCTTTAGGAGACAGGACATAGCAGAGGGGAGGGAGGTCACTGGAGGTGTTCCCTTGAAGGAGATATTGGGATCCTGGCCCTTCCTCTCTTCTCTCAGAGCCATGAGGTCAGTGTTTCTGCTATGCTGTGAACTCCCTACCATGGCCTTACCACAGGGCCAAGTGACCATGAACTCCGAAACCATGAGCGAGAACAAACTTTTCTTCCACACGAATCATTTATCTCTGGTATTCTATTACACCGACCTTCCTCCAGGAAATGCTGCTAACTGGCAATGTCACCCTATCCTTTCCTCAGGGTGTCCTAGCCACAGTGTATGTAAAGTGACAGACTTGCCGCCTCTCAGCATCACTGTGCATTTCTGTGAGGTTCCTGCCTGATCTTCAGGACCTAAGATGGACTTTCGGTTGTCACGGGGACACCTCCTGCCTCAGATGCCATCACCTCTATCTACACTGTTGTCTAGACTTTGAAGATGGGTGGTAGCTCTGGCTGGGCCGACCTGTGCCCATGCAGCAACTTCATCCTAACCGTTGGAGTTTCTCCCTCTCTGGTTTTATGTTAGAAAAGTGTCATTCTACAACTGTTAACCTCCCATGATGAAGCTGGTCGTAAGCCAATCCACGGAGAAATCCAGACGTCGGGCATTGAAAGCATTCCTTGATGGGGCTCAGGCTCAGTGACGGAGCGATAATCTCACTAGCTAAGGCCCTGGGATCCATTCCAGCACCACAAACAACAAGCAAACAAGACATGCCTACGGGGCCAAGAAGACCCATTTGTTCCCAAAGCCGTTGGGGTTTTGTTAAATCAGCCAGTAACTCCAGTGGGAGCTACTGCTTGGCACCTGCCAGGTCTCCAGAGGCTCTGGCAGGCTGCTGCTGTTAGCCTCGAGAGCTGGCAGAAGCTGCCCTCCTCACCCCATGGCCAGCTTGCGGCAACCACTGCCCAACATGGTGGGCTGGGAGCAGAGCCTGGCCTCTTGATTCTGGGCACCTGTACAGGTTACTTCCTGCTCTAGGGATGCTGCTAAGGGTTTCTGAGGCCATGTGTCCTTGTTCCCCTCTCCTTTGCCCTGTCCTCTCCTGCTCCCTCCTATGACTTCACCTAAGGAGGACAGTTCCATGAATCCTGTACCACATGACCCTCATCCAAGGCTCTGTTACTGGAGAATGCGTCTTCTTTTCGGTGGTGGTGAGAATGGAACCCAAAAGCCTGGGCAAGCACTAGGTGGCTGAGAAGCCCTCAGCCCACAGGTCCTTTCGCTTATGTCAATTTGAGCTGAAGAGCTCCCCAGGGATCCTCGGAGCAGATTGGCCGTACCCAATGAGAGGAGCCCAGCCACTCCTCACTGGGTACCACCACCTCTCCTGCAACCTGCACCTCCAACTCAGACTCTAGCCTCGAACTTACCACTTTCTGCACAAACTGGTTGTGGATGGAGTCCTCCACAAAGAGCCGGCCTGCCGCAATGCAGTTCTCCCCTTTGTTGAAGAAAACGGAGCTCATACCCTTCAGAAAAGGACAGAAATGCTAGGTCACAGATCTCCACAGTGCTTCTGCCCTAGCACCTATCAGGACTGCCATTCCTTCTCGGGGAAGAGGGGGTGTGCCTGCATCTTGCCTTCTTCCCACAAATGGGTCAGGCTTGACCAGCTCTGGACACACATGTCCTGTGCAACCCTCAGCCTGTGGAGGCAAGGGGTGGCAGTGGGAAATGAGGATACAGGTCACGTGGTAAGAGGCGGCCATAGAGGCTTCACCACCACTACCATGTAACAATGCTAGTCACACAAACTGTAGAGAACAGGATGGGGCGGGTTTGAGCCTGCCTGCTCCCCGAGACCCAAAAGGTACCAGGTTTTCTTGGGACCAGGCTTCATGCATAGCTTGAGGGCAAGGCTGAGGGGACAGCTCTGGTTCCAGGGAAGCCCTGGCAGGAATACAGGAAACCCATTAGGACACAGTAGGAGATGAGAAGCCTGAAGCAGGAGGCCAGGGATAGGGGGCGGAGTCCCGTCCAGTTCTCCTGGCCTGAGATGACACAGTCCAACAGTTGGCACAGGCCTCCCTCTATGTGCAGGGCTCAGCACAGCAACATCTTGCACTGAGCCAAGACCCTGGGCTGTTGGGCTCAAGGGGACATGAACAAGGACCTGGCCTCCCTCAGCTTCCCATCAAGCAAGGCGGGACTCCTTTTTAGGACTATGCTGGGTGTCATGGCTCCCCCAAGGCAGAATGAGGCCTAGGCAGGCTGCTAAGATAGTTGGATACCTGGGTGAATGGGTCTGGCTGATGTGGAAAGTGCAGAAAGAGGACCAAGGCACGTAAGTGACAATACCAATGTTAAGAATCACTCCACTTCCATGGCATGTGCCACATGTAGTCACTGTCCTGAGTCCTTAGTCACCAACCTGGGTACTTCTTTGGCCCTATGCAGATGGGTATGCTGAGGTCTAGCCTGTGGCTACCCAGTGCATAGGTGGAGACCCTGAGCACATACGCACAGGGTCATTGGCAGACTGGCCAGTGGGGTCAAGCCCAAGAGATCCAGGGATACTTTGCTTTCCACAAATGCCGTGAGAGGCAGCCTGCTCCCATTCCCAATCCACGCATCTAGTTCAACTGTATGACAGTTAGGACACTGTGGCAAATGCATCCTCTCCCCCAAGGATGTGTTTCGCTGTGCTCCTTATCCTTGTGGTGACATCATGGATGGTTGCACAGCTTAGGCTAACCTTGGATGCTGAGAGCCGTTGCATTCCCATCTCTCTGCCTCTGCCCCAATGCCTCCCGCTTCTTTCTCCCGTAGGTTCCCGTCTCTCTCTTTACCCCAGGCCCAGCCTCACCATCTGCACAGCTTTGTTCAGGTCACAGTCAGCAAAGATGATAAGGGGTGACTTTCCACCCAGCTCTAGGGAGACTTTCTTCACATTACTTAGGGCACAGCTGGAAGGAACAGAGGGGTGGGGCTAATGTCAGGTGGCCCAGAGCACAGGCACTTGCAGGTGGGGTACAAGGAAAGCACAGAGCGTGTTAGCCTCCAAAGAGCCACCAGAACCCCCGTCTCTGCCTACAATCCACCCCACTTCCTACCACTGGGCCCGCTCCTATTCCCCTAACACCTAGCCCAGGCTAGGCCTTTCATACTCACAGATGTCCTTCTCCCCTCTACTCTGTCCCCTTGGTAGGGTCCTTTTCTGACCATCCCATATAAAACCCTCACCTCCCCGTGTCACCTCCCTGTCAGATGCCTGTGTGTTTGTGAATGACCACCTGTGAGAAGGCAGGCCTCCCTACAGTAGCATGCACTTGTCTGGTTCTATGACATCCCAGTGCCTGGCACACAGCTGGTGCTATAGAAATGTGGATTGAAAATATCCTAAAGAGAATCATCCCTCAGCTGGAGTAGCTGTGGCCAGAGAGCTGTGTTGGCCAGATAGGGATATCTCAGGGTTTTAGTGACCGAGCAGGAAGATGTCAGGAATCACAGACATGTGCCCTTGGGCAATAACCATACTTCAGCCATGCCACCTAAAGTAAGTGCCAAGCATGGCCTAAGAGAACAGGTCTTCTTGTTCTAGACCACCTAAGACTATGGGCTCCCCTGCCCCAGCACTGCTCGCAGGTGCCTCAGAGCAGTCTTGTATGTACCAAAGCCCTCAGGTGCTGGGGCACCTTATGGGCAATATGCACAGAAGTTATTCTCATCTTCTGATACCCACGGCTCTCTGTTCATGGTGTCTAACACAATGTAAGCCTGATATGAATACTTCCACTGGCTAGGTAAATGTAAGGTCGGACATGTTCAGCACAGGCAAAACTGACTTTCCAAATATTTCCAGTCTGCAGTGGTGTGAATCTGCCATGTGATCACCATGGATACAAAAGGCCAACTGTAATAGATTCCATTTCTAATCTATATATCTATTCCATTCCATAATCTAATCTATCTAAAACATTGCCAGGTCGGTTTGTAATCAATATAAAAGCTATGAATGAGTACTTCTTAGTGTGTGTTGTTTTTAAAATCAGTGTCTAGTTCAGATTCATGGTGATCTCAAGTCAGATCTGCTGACTTCTACACTGCTGGGCTTAGGTGCTAGCATGGTACCAGAACCCTGCTGGTCTGTGTGGCTTCCCCTGGGCCTCTCAAGGGTTTATGGAAAACTCTGAATCTGTATTAACATGCTGCTGGGGTTGGCTATACCCACCAAAAGCGGAGAATCAAGACCCAGCTTGTGGAATCACCATCTCTATGCCCAGATACCACAGTTCATATGACCCACCTACCTCTTCATGATGTGTTTTCCCACCTCCGTGGAGCCTGTGAATCCTATTTTCCTCACATCAGGGTGGTCTGAGAGTCTCTGGCCAACTAGCGATCCTGTGGTTAGGATAGGTGAGAAAGTCAAGATCTCTGAGGTCTGGGAAAGGCAGTCATCTGTCCACCACATGTCCTCACATGTCCACCAGAGGATGCTACACCATGCTTTATACATGGCACGCAATGCCAGGGCTCATGGGACTCTGCCCTATTACGGGCTGAAATATGTTCTTCCAAATTAAAATGCTAAAGTACTAACCCCATTGCCTCTGAATGTGAGTGCACCTGGAGGCAGGGTCCCTAAGGAGTCATAGGATGGACTCTACCCTATGAGACTAGTGTCCTTATTTAAAAAAAAAAAAAAAAAAAAGTCATCCTATAGAGCTACACAGAGAGATGGCTATGTGAGGGTTCAGATACAATGCCATCTTCTCAGTGGGGAGTGAAGCATCAGAGGATGCCACCCGACAACTCTGCTCTTGGACTTTTGGCCCTCAACTCTGTAACCAGAGCTGTCTGATGAGGAAGCCCCAGGCTCAACACTCCATCATGGCGGTACCAGAAACCACACTCTGCATGAGTGTGGAAATCAGGGGTGACTGGCCTAAACTCGGTGACTTTCAAATGTCGAGATCAACACTGACTGTAGTCCATGGAGGAACAACGTGGATTCAAAAGTCCCACCCGTGGGGTGCTGATAGTCTTGCCATGTCTATTTGTCTACTGAGCTCCAGGCTGCCCCATAGTACGCCTCTCTCCTTCATATCCCTCAGCCTGGTCAGTGGCCAAGTCCTTCGTGTCTTTCTGGTCCCTGATTCTGTAAGACCATAGGGAGGGTTGCTGCTTTTTCTCAGGATCAATAGAACCCCCTCCCCCAAGCCTCCAGGTTCTTTCTTGATTTGGTTTCTCCTCTCCTGGTTTGTTGTTTTCCCTGACTGTTCCTTCCCACCTCTGTCTTTTATGCCACCTTCAAATACCCAGGGCTAGCTTGCTCTAGGCTCACACTTCTTAGTTTACAGGGCTTCCTCAGCTGATCGTGGCCAGATCTCCAAAGGCCACCCTTAGATACATCATCTCCTAAATATGCATCACCAGTCAGACTTCCTGGAATGAGAACCATCTCTCATCCTCGGCTTACTCAGCCTCGTGCTTGGATGATTTAGGGCCTCTCAAATCCAAAGCCTTTGAAGAGGTGCTTTTAATCTTTTCCAACCCTGGTCCCTGCATCCAATCCCAGGGCTCTGCTCTGGTAAACTGGATACTCCATACAGCCAGCTTATTCTAGAGCAACACCTGGGAGCTGCTGGCCTCAAAGTTGATTCTACATTGGTACTGATGTTAAATTACTGCACAGTGGAGAATGTGTTTGCAAAGATGTATGTGACAAGGAACTTATATCCAAAATATGCAAAAGTTTTTTTTTTTTAAAAAAAACACTACATTTAAGAAAACAAATGAGTTATTTAAAACCAGGAAGTGATCCACAGAGATCAGATATAAAACAAGCCAGCATGAAAAACAATGACATTGCTTCTGGCAAGGTCTTTCTGTGTAGCCCGGGGTCTCAAACTCGAAGTAAACTGTAGTGATAATTTTGGAGTTTTGGTTTCTTTGAAAAAACACAGAAATATTATGGGACTATGGTTTTGTTTTAATCCCAGGTGTGGGATATGGGGCTGTTTCAGACTGTTCACAGCAGTTGACTACGACTGACCTTGTTCTCTAGCAGAGTGTGATGTTGCCAGCTGCAGAGAGTTTCTGCGATTGTGTGACATTTAGAATTCTGGGGACTTTTAAGAGGGTATGTAAATCTTAGGGCCCCAGGAGGCAGGGTTGTTGGTTGTTTGCTGTTGTTGGTCACGGTTTGTTAAGTAGTCGTGCCCACAGAAGAAACAAGGAAAGGAAGAAATTAGACATCCTGGCAGCGAAGATCAAACTTGCCCCAAGGAACTTGACTCTCCTAATCTGTAGGAAGTGGTCTAAGGATAATGTGGTCCCCTTTCCTTTCTATCCTTTATTCTCTCCTATCTAGTGTTAGGGTCAAAAGGGTGGAAAGGGGTGGAGAAAGGTGGAAAAAAGAAGAACCCACAAAGTAGACAAGTCCAGCAACAGTAAACCTGGCTCAGCCTACCTCATACTGAGACTACAGTTTGTGCCACTCTACCCACTTCAACAGCATGTGCCATTAGGGAAATTCCTTCCCGTCTGTGACTTTGTCACAGCCACTCCGTCACAGATACATGCTGCTTACTTTGATGGTAACACAGGCAATACGAAACTTCATGAACAACAGTCTTTAAAACCACACTTGTCGAGACTGTGGGGCAGATGGTAGACTCGGTTAAGCTCACCCATCCGACCTCTGCCGACGCTGCTGCCATGACAGAGCTGGAGATGCTCTACCTCAGGATCTTTGTGGCCTTCTGGGCCAGCATGGTTGTCATGGGTTGGGGACGATGTCTCGAAAGAGTAGCCCTTTAACTCCTTTCGTCATTGCTTCAGGAATCTGCTACATCATCTTTGACCTGGCCTTTCACTTTGAAGTTTCCTGACAGAAACTTCCCCCTTCATGTGGTCGAGTCTGGGCATT
Source organism: Montemys delectorum (assembly GCA_019843815.1). Taxonomy (NCBI): domain Eukaryota; kingdom Metazoa; phylum Chordata; class Mammalia; order Rodentia; family Muridae; genus Montemys; species Montemys delectorum. The sequence goes on along the minus strand of JADRCD010155450.1, from coordinate 6,766 downwards.
GGCAATTTCTCCGTCTGTGATTGGAGCAGCCTGGGGAATCTATATTACCAGTTCTTCCATTATTGGGGGTGGGGTGAAAGCCCCCCAGAATCAAAACCAAGAACTTGGTTAGTATCATCTTCTGTGACGCGGTGGCCATCTATGGCATCATCACGGTAATTGTCATCAGGAACATGGCTGAGCCTTTCAGTGCTACTGACCCCAAGGCTATTGGCCATCACAACTACCATGCAGGCTACTCCATGTTTGGGGCTGGCTTCACAGTCCGTCTGTCTAACCTGTTTTGTGGAGTCTGCATGGGCATCGTGGGCAGTGGGACCACTTTGGCTGATGCACAGAACCCCAGCCTCTTTGTAAAAATTCTTATCGTGGAGATCTTTGGCAGTGCCATTGGCCTCTTTGGGATCATCATCGCGATCCGTCAGACCTCCAGAGTGAAGATGGGTGACTAGATGACCTGTATAGGTGGGGCCGTGCCCCGCTGTTATTTATTGCTGGTTTTCCTGGGACAGCTGGAGCTGCGTCCCTTAGCCTTTCCGGGGCTTGGTGTTCAGGGCCGTCCTGCACTCACCTCTTGCTGCCTGTTGACTTTGGAGGCATTGCAGTCCAGACTGAACCCCAGTGTGGGGAGTGGGCTGCTGATGGGGACTGTGTACAGCTGTGCACCTAGAGCTCCCCAACCCCCACCCAGTCCATGTTCCTAGTGTTTGTGAAGTAAACTTGGTATTTGTCCCAGTCAAAAACAAAAAACAAAAAACAAAAAAACACATACTTGGCAAGTTCTGGAATTGCTCTGTGTTTATAGGTTCAAAGAGAAGTTGAGATTGCAATTGTCTCATACTTAAGAAGAGTAAAACACAACACAATAGAGCCAGTGATATAGCTCAATGGATAAAGTGCTTGAGGGCAACTCCTGGGTGGAAGGAGAGTAATGGCTCCCAACTCCTGGGTGGAAGGAGAGAAACGGCTCCCTCATACTCCTCCTCTCTGACACACAGCATTTCACTGGCAGGGTCATCCACTTGGCAAATACAGCTGAGGGGTTGGGAATCTCTTCTTTACCAAGCCCTTTATAAAGGAGCACTCCAGAACATCATCTACCTGCCCAGTTTCCTCACAGGAGAGACTTTTACCAGCAGGAAAGTCATCCGTAAGAACAGAGAACACCAACGCTCTCAAAAGGAACCAGCAGGAAACACTCAACCTTAAGGGCACTCACGACAGAGATTTGGAGGGTAAGCAACTTAGAGGGAGCAATAGGGAAGTAATAAGATATGATACCCAAGAGGAGGGTGAGGGAGAAGTCCTTCACACTTCAAATGCTGGCATTAAAAATTATCCCTTCACAGGCTGGAGACCTGGCCCAGCAGTGGAGAGCACTGGACCTGGGTTTGGTTCTCAGTATCCATCTGGATGTCTCACAACTGTCTGTAACTCCAGCTTTAGAGGAGTACAAAGCTGCAGATCATCATGGGCACCTTCACTCGTGTGCATATACCCTTACACACATCATTTAAAATAATAAAACTAAATCTTTAAAAAATTATTCATTCAAAGGGCTTGAAGTTGTAGAATACCATGGAGTACTGTCAAAAAATGTTGAGCAGGAGCTAGAGAGATAATCAGTGGTTAAGAAAACTAGCTGAGGGCTGGCGAGATGGCTCAGTGGGTAAAGAGCATTGAGAGCTCTTTCAAAGGTCCTGAGTTCAAATCCCAGCAACTATATGGTGGCTCACAACCACTTGTAATGAGATCTGATGCCTTCTTCTGGTGTGTCTTAAGACAGCTACAGTGTAGTTATGTATAATAATAAATAAATCTTAAAAAAAAAAAAGAAAACTAGCTGACCCAGGTTTGGTTCCCAGCACCCACAGGGTGGCTCTGTAACTCCAGGTCCAGTGGATCTGATACCTTCCTCTAGCCTCCTTGGGTACCAACATACATGCAGAAAAACCCATATAATATATATATATATATATATATATATATATATATATTTATATATATATATTTATATATTTATATGTGTATATATGCATATATATGTATATAATACATATATTATGTGTACATTATATATTATATATACACATTGTGTATACATTATATACACATATATACATATATATTATATATTCATTATATATAATACATGTATGTATACAGACATATATGTATACATGTACATGTACATATACATATATGTGATGATGATGATGAGCACCTGGACTAAACAGCTAAGTGACATTGGCAGAGGCAGAAGGAATAACAGCAGCCAGAGAAATCCAGTCAAGTGAGCCTTACTGAGACTGCTGTCCTGGCAGGTGGCTGTGGCTACCAGGCTCCAGCTCAGCCCTCAGAGAAATGAAAATAAAGCTACAGACTTTGGGGAAAGAGATTTCATTGACAGTGTCTAATGAAGTCACTAACCAGGCAAGCAAAGAAAAAACAAGCCTTGAAAGGGAGGGGAAACAGTATTCAAAGTTGCTACAAAACATCGCTTAAAATGCTCACTTTTAGAAAAAAAAAGAAAGAAGAAAAGAAAAAGAGAGAAAGAAAATGGCAAGTTAAGAAACTGGCAGTCGGGTGGTGGTAGCACACACCTTTAATCCCAGCACTTGGGAGACAGAGACAGACAGATCTCTTGAATTCGAGGCCAGCCTGGTCTGTCCAGTGAGTTCCAGGACAGCCAGGGCTACACAGAGAAACCCTGTCTCGGAAAACAACAAACAAACAAATAAACAAACAAAAACCAAAGCAAACAAACAAACAAACAAACAAAAGAAACAACTGAGGTACTTCACAAAGGAAGGGCTGGCAGTCAACAGAGCAAAGCTCATGAAGAAACCCAGCAGGACATATTACAACTAAAGCAAGGCTCAACATCAGATATGAGTCGACACAAGAAGCAGTGAACAGAAGACAGAAAGGATTGAAAAAATGGCGAGAGCCTCTGGGGCAAGCAGGGCATTGTTAGCGGTAGCGATACACAATACACACGTCATAGGAGTACCGAGAGGAGAGGAGAAGGAAAGTGCAAACAACCGTGCTGAAAATGGCCAAAAATTTGAGAACAGCGCTAATCTGTGCCTCTAAGAAGCTGGAAGAGTTTCTAATAATAATGGACACAATGAAGTGCACACACTGAGGAAAAGAGTGAGGGAGGAATGACCTGTCAGATACACAGGAAGGCCAATCAGACCGACAGCCGATGTCTCATCAGAAACCAGAGCCCAGAAGGCACATGGGGTGACACAGGAAAGCATGTGGGACAGTACAGGATGGCACATGGGGCAACGTGATGAAGATACAACAATAAGCAGTTTCACACTTAGCAAAGCCATCTAGGTCTTCAAAAAAAGGACACCATCCTACAGATAACAGATTTATGGCGAGTAGAAGAAATACCGAAGGTAGCTCTCCGAGAGGAAAGCAAGTGATCTAGACTCAGTATCTGACAGTGGTCAGAATCCATGAGGGGCAGGGGTGGGGTCAAGAACCAAGAATATGGCTACTCAAGCAATGTGACACACACTTCATTTCTCTTTCATATTTTAACTAATTTTAAAAGCAACCATATATGGCAGCTGAACTGTAACAGCTTGGACACTAATAACAGAGGGGAGGAGCAACCCAGAGAAGGGGTGGCAGACAGAGACTCAAATCCACCATGAGACCAGGAAAGAGGACAGATTAAAAACTGCGGAGGATAGCCCCCACTTCCAACTTCAGTATCTTACATGAAATGATACAAAGTAATATCAGTAGCTACACTAGTTGCTACATAATTGCACTGATGAAACAAACATACACAAAAGGTAACAGCACAAAAGGAGGTCCCTGCCTACATAAAGCAACATTTCTGTTTGCCCAGGGTCAGTGTAAAGTAAATAATCACAAAGTAAGGAGTAAGTGATAAGTCCTAGAGAAGATGCTAAGAAGAATAAAAAACACACACGGCCTAGAGAGCTGGCCAACTAGTGAGCTCCAAGGCAGTCAGGGCTGCACAATGAGAACTTGTCTCAAAGCAAAAGGAAATATAAATACACAAGTCTTAATTTTTAAAAAAGTCTTAAAGAGGGGGCTGGTGAGATGGCTCAGCAGGTAAGAGCACTGATTGCTCTTCCGAAGGTCCTGAGTTCAGATCCTAGCAACCACATGGTGGCTCACAACCATCTGTAATGAGATCTGATGCCCTCTTCTGGTGTGTCTGAAGACAGCTACAGTGAATTACACGGGACCGGTGCGAGCCAGGCCGGAGTGAACAGGACCGGCAGAGGTCCTGAGTTCAACTCCCAGCAGCCACACACATGATAATTCACGGTCATCTGTACAGCTACAGTGTACTCATACACATAAAATAAATAAAATAAATCTTTTTTAAAAAAGTCTTAAAGAAAAAGTTTAACACATACACATATGTGTGTATGTACTTATATGCACGTAATACATACATATATACATACATATATATGGCAAAAAATCATTATTAAAAAGCTAAAATGTCAGACAGGTAAAATGGCTCAAACCTATAGTTCCAGTATTCAAGACACTGAGGCAGGAGGATCACTTGAGTCCAAGTGTTTGAGACCATCTTTAGTAACACAGCAAGATTCCACATTAAAAAATTAAAACATGACACCATTCAATAAAGCAGTAAAAGGGAGATTGACAGAGGACAGAAAGTAAAAGGTAAAATGACAAATCCAACTATAGAAAAAAATATAAATGAACTAAGCCATCTATTAAAAAGCAAAGAACAGGCCCAGAGAGTTAGTTCAGCAATTAAAAATACTTGCTTGAGGGGAGACTGGGAAAGGAGAAATTCCCATGTAAATAAAGAAAATATCGAACTAAAAAAAAAATACTTGCTGTTCTTCAGAAGACCGCGCTCTGATTCCTAATACCTACGTGGTGGCTTACAGTTATCTGTAACTCCAGTTATAAGGGACCCAACCCTCTCTTTGGGCCTCTGCAGGCACTGCACACACATGTTGTATAACATACATGAAGGTAAATATTCATACACAAAACAGAAGGCATCTGAGGACTTATCTGAATGTCATTGACCCTTCAAGTCACTGTGTCTCCCCAGGGTGTGGCCTCCTCCACCACAGGCTGGTCGTGGGCACTGCCCTTCCCACACTGCTCTGGCCATGTGTGTACCTGGAAGCTCTGAGCTCTAGCCCTTTCCTCACCCTAGTTCTTACCAGATCCTGGGAGGATGTTGACCACACCCTTGGGAATGCCAGCCTTCAGCGTCAGCTCTGCAAACTTCAAGGCTGTGAGTGGGGTCACCTGAATGGAGAACAGGGCAGGAGTCTGAGTGTGGAGGATTTGGACACAGAGTGCAGCGAGACCTCCCTTCATAGCCTTCTCTCTGTGTGCCCCAAGAAGTTAGCTTTCTGAAACAGGAAGGAGCAGGAGTGCCTGGGGCAGCAGGAAGACCATAGAGAGGCCATGTTCATGGCCAACCATAGGCACTGCCCACACAGCTAGTATCCCCAACAATTCTCAGGGAGAATTAGGTCTTGTAAGCCCCCAGTATGCTGAACTCTCTTACTGGTGCTCCTCAGCTAGCCCTGGAACCCTTTCCAGCCCATATCTTCTCAGTGTGTTTGAACTTATCACTGAAGGAGCAGTGTTCAATGGGACTGGCTAGCAGGCCCATCCACAATGGCTCTGCTCCCCTAACCAGATGACCCTCAGTAGCCCCTCAGCAGGAGACCAGCTTCAGCTCAGAAAACTGCAGGTGTCAGCCTATAGAAGAGGCCCCTGGGGGAATTGTACCAGCACAAGGGCTCCGGTGACCAGCTATCCATGCCTGTGTGTCACTCTGAGTACTGCTCCATTTCTGGAAACCAAAGGGAGACCACTTTCCAGCCCTTCCCCCTCCCCCAGCTCCCAAAAAACTGCTGGGCCAGTGGTTTCCTCCAGTCAAGGTTAGGTCATTTCATAGCCCACAGTGCCTTGATGTGATTCTGGGGCCCCCGTCCTTGTTAGGACCAAGCATTTTGCACAAGGACAAGGATGACCTGAGCCAAAAACAATGGCCATGACCCTCCATCAGCACCCACTTGGCAGGAAATCAAGGTCTACCTCAGAAGAATTTTGTCAAGCTTAAATAAGCTGGCACATCCAAACTGACAATTTTTTTTGAATGTGTTAGTGACTTCCCGACAATCGGAGGATCCTGTCTCAAAAAACCCAAAGTAAATAAAAAGAATATAAATAAATATAATAATAAATACAATATTAAATAAACAATTAACTTGGGAAAAAAACAAGGTAAGGCAGTTCTGGGTGGGGATCTGGCCTATGGGTGGGTGGGAACCCTGGCCTAGCACTCCTGTAGCCCTGGGCTCCATCCTCAGTACAGAATAAACTGGGTGTGCTGGCCCATGCCTGGGATCCCAGCACTCAGTAGTAGGAAAGAGGAGCTAAAGATCTTTTTCAACAATATAGCAAGTAGGGGCTAGTCTTAGGGAAAGGAGACCCTCTAAAAAAATAAAATTAGAAAAAAAAAAAAAAAGGAAAGAAGAAATAGAAAGAGCCAGGTGGGAGCTTGCTCAAACTGGAGTGTGTGTGTGTGTGTGTGTGTGTGTACGTGTGGTTGTGTGTATTTGTGTGTCTGTATGTGTGTGTATGTGTCTGTGTTTGTGTATGTTTCTGTGTATTTGTGTTTCTGTGTGTATGTATGTGTGTGTGTATGAATTTGTGTGTGTATGTATTTGTGTGTGTTTGGTGTCTGTGTGTGTGTGTGTGT